>OZ024699.1:16872232-17042774 GCA_964016905.1 Perithous albicinctus
GTCGTCCTGAATTCGCCCGAACACGAACAGAGCTCATTCACGTTATCCTTCTTCACTTCAAGGCACTTTTGGCACTGCAAGTCTTGCAGCATGTAACCCATACTTCTTCGGTATAATGTGTCCATCAGCGCGAATTCTATCTCAGCGTTCTCGTAATTCACGTTGCACACCGGACACATCCACGAATATCTACAAGATAAATTTAAATTTTGAAAATAATAGCAATTTTTTTTACTTACTTAAAAAATCATTAAAAATTTAATTGCAGTTGCCTGCGGATAACTACAAATTTTGACTTACGGTACAATTTTTTTTTTTTTTAATAGAATCTCAACATCATAATGTTAATAAAAGCGAACTAAAATCACAAAAACGCAAGTGTTTAAATCAACGCAGAGGGGCGATGAGAAGCGTACATGGTTTTAAAAATCTGTAACACTGACTAGAAACTTATATTTATGAAAATTCCGGACAAATGGATTTTTCTTTTTCGTAATAATATTTCTGGATAACTGAGATGCATTCTGATTTATCTATCGTCATTCGCCGAAGCTCATTTCAACTCATATTCTCATGTACGAGCAACGCTTCATTAATTCTCATTTGTTACTTACAATCCATCGTCAATGAACACAAAGGTGTCCTTGCAAAGATCAATGTCTCTCGTGTGATTGCAAGCTTTGCAAATGACTTCAGGAAGAACGAATGATATACAGGGATCTTTCCAATCAGCTTTATCGCTAAAACTTCCTACGTTGATCAGACGCAACAGATTCTTCTGGAGGTCATAAACTTCGTCCGCCAATTCTTTATCCAGTGACAAAACCTTTAAAAAAAAAAGGAAAAAAAAGTGAACTCGGAGTTACTTTAGACAAAGAGCAAAAAAGTCAATAAAAGCTAATTATTTAAAAATAATACCTTGCAAACAGCTTTTATAAACTCCAAAGCCGGATTTATTTTCTTGCTGTCGGCACCACCAAGATCCAAATTTGGATTATCCTCGAAAGTGAGCGTCTTCTCAGGCAACAATTTATGAATCTTCTGAACGGTCTGAAACATTTTTTGCGACATCTCACCAGCGATGAGTTTCTTCGCGAATTCAGCAGTATTTTTATGAGCTCCAAGACCCGTCGGCACAGTCATAGTCTGACTGAGGCTGCTGTTTCTTCGTTTTCTCGGTGCGGGCGTTCCTTTTGGTTCGTTCTCTTTCAAATACTGATAAATAGCGATTATGTATCCCGCAATAATAGTACTAAAGTGCGTTTGACAAAGCGCTTCTTTCGGTAGAGCTTCCATCAAATTCCAGTTCATAACTACTTCGGGGATATCCTCTTCGTCGTCCTCGTTCAGCGTATCCTCGTTGTCTTGAAAAATTTTTCCCAAAATACCCGCATGATTCGGCAAATCAAGCCACACGAGATACTCCCAGCTTCTCTCGTACGTAATCTCGATACTGTGAAACAATTCTTTATTTTTTACGGCTTTCACAGCATACTCAACCGTTCCCATTGCAACTTCCACGGTCATCTTCTTCGTGCATATTATAATCTTGTTGAAATTCGCAAAGACTATCGTGGCATTTAGGGTCATAAATTCAGCGACCAGTTGAATGAACATTTTTTTCATGTAATTATAAAGAGTGCGACGAAGCGCCGGATCGTAAAGTAAAGCGTTGGGCGAGCGTAACCATCGATAAAAATGCATTAGCTGATAATCGGCATAGACATTTTTGTGTATAGACACATCTCTCACCCACGTATTTACCATACTTCGCAAAACTTTGAAAGCCGCGCTGCAAAGCGCAGTTTCATCGTAGCTTGGAATTGTAGCTGTGCTCGATTCACCGGTAACCATTTCCTGAAGCGATGCCTGAGGAGCTGTGTGAAAAGCGACGAATGAACTCGTGCCATCGACGTCATTCACGTGATGCGATTGCAGTAAAGTGTTGACCGCAAGACTCTCAATCTCTAATTCAATACAGACGCTGGAATAAGTGCCGGAATTGTTGATAGTACAATGCGAGCTCTCTTCGAAATCAGTTAACAGTCTATTGTCGTCATTCTCACTGCCGCCCAAATCGGGTGTGTCGGTGGACGACCACCAGAGAACGAAATTATGCTTTTGCAAATTTCTCGCGTAAAAAAGATCGGCACCAAAGAGCGTCGGATCCGCGGGAATATTGCCGATAGGCGCGTGAAAATATCGACACTGTTGAGCCATTAGATCAAGAATTTTCTCGCTATTGAGATAATGCCTTATCATTGTCGTAGCTCCGACTTTCTGCCAGTCAAGAGTATTGAGATTATTGTCGACGTCCTGAACGCGTGTATTGATCAATGGAAAATCATTGATAAGCGGCATGGCGCTTGTTAAATCAGCGACATCCATGGCTGTTTGTACGGCGAGCATGGTAGCACCTTTCATCTCATTTTTGTAGGCCTTCAATGCCGCTTGAAGTGATCGGCAAATTTGCTGAAAGCTAGTCTCGATTCTCACGTCAAAGTGCAATTCATTGGGTATGTTTTTGATGCGACCGTCTTTATATCTTTCAGCGGCAATGGCTCTCTCATTGACGTAGAGTGTGTTCATGTTCGGCATTTGGTTGGTTCTAACGGTATCGAGAACGTATATGTGAGCTCGTTTACTCGGAGTTAGAAACAAACCCCAAACAGCTCTCTGATGATTCGACGACCAGTGATGATAGAGGAATATGTGCTTTATAGCGCCGCGTCTCTCCAAATACGGTTGTACGGCTATGCTCTTGAATTGCAATTGATTGAGGGAAAAAGTATCGGCGCCGTCGGTCATATTATCCGCTTGTGTGGAATCGACCATGCAGACACAGCCGAGCTCGAGTATCGCACGAAATTCCAACGACATTTGAGTCTCGTAAATTCCTTCGTTCTCCGGATTGCTCAGTTCGCCAATTAAAACCTGTCGATTGGCTTTGTAGTGACTCTCGGGAATTGTGTATTGATAGAGATGATGAACTGGTCGCGAGCGTGGCAAGATTCTCGAGCATTTTCGCCACATCTCTTCGGGTTTAGGTTCGCTACGTTGCTCTCGTGTATTCACGTAGAATATACGCGGTACCGTCAGACGCAATTGATGCAATTCCTGATCAACGAGAGCCCAGAGTTTAAACATACCCGGTTCATTTGTCTCAGCAATTTGTATTATCTGCCATGGTGTATCGAGCAATTTACGTTGCGATCTTTTGAGAAACCCGGTTAGCGTTTGCATATTCGGATTACGAACTACACCGCGATTACTCTGTTCTCTGTCGTCACTGCCAGTTCTACTTCTCTTGTTGCGTCTACGATGTCCTCTCTGTGTCGCCTGGTAGGCCCATTTTTTCTTGTGAAATTCCAACCAAGCTGCCCGCTCCTCTTTCGTTGTTCCAATTGCCGGTGGATTGCCCAATACTTCGCGCCAACTTTTGCTCAAATTTGCGTCTTCCTCGTCGGTCGATGCTCCTCTCTTTCGTTTGCTAACAGTCGCAACGGGCCGCTTAAAAACAGATGATTCACCAGCGCTATCTTCGATATCACGAATTTCCGCGGAATCGTCATTGTCCCCATCTTCGTTGTTCTCGTCGCTATCGCTTTCTTGTTGCGGTGGCTTCTCCACAACGCTGAACATGTCTGTTATTCGTCTCTGCTTTTTTGTATCGTTTTTCTCCATAAGCGTTTTGTGCAACCAATCTGGATGTTTGACTCTTGGCACTGGATTGGGCACACCCTGCATCGCTGCCGGTATGGTTATGATCTTTTGTATAGTACTCCCGAGTCTCTCGATGTAATATCCCCAATCGAGAATATCACGTATGTCGAAGCTCTGTAAACCCGAATCTTTTAGCCATCTTCGCAAATAGTGTTGCTTCAAGCTTGGCTCAGATTGAAATATAGCAAGTGGTATTGCTCTCTCGGTAACAGGCGCGCCTTCTGGCTTCTTCGATATTATAAATTTACACGCCAAACCCTTGTCCTTCACCATATCATTGCCCAAAAACTCGGCTAGCCTTTTCGCTGTGGTGATCGAAGTCGATTTCTGCACTCCGTATTCCTCCAATTTACGCGACATTGATTTATTCTCGGATATCAATTCAAACAAATCGGAATCTGGTATATCGGCGCCTTTGCTGTAGAGCACGTCGAGCCAATAGTCCGCAACTTTTGCCACAGATTTGTAACACTCCTCGAGTGTTTTACCCTTCAAGAACGACTCGAACACCGAAGACTGAAAGATTTTAATAAGCTGAAGCTCGCCGCGTCTTTTCACCTCGAAACCCTTTAGCTCGGCCAGCGAGCCATCGAAATTAAAGACCGCGTAACGTTTCTTTAATTTCTTTCCTTCCTCCTTCGCGGCAGGCAAAACCATCGCGAGGTACGGACCATCGACCTCGAAGAAGATCGAATTTTCATTTCGTATTTCGTAAATCGCGTTATCCGTATCTACGAGCTCGTGATATACTTCATTGGTGAATTGATCTTTAACCATAAAATTCAGAATAGCGTTTGGATAAGATACGGTTATTTTAGATTTCTTCGGATGATTCGTCGTGACGATAAAATTGTCAGGAAATGAAGCAGGCAGTATACACCAAATTCCATCGGTATCGAGCTCGAGAGGACGACCAACTTTCTCAATAATCTCTCGTGCTTTCATGATAATATTCGCGCCTGTGTGACAAACTATGCCTCCCATTTCCATGCTGAACCAGCGGGCACCTCTTCTCATAACGTAACCGTAGAAAGAATTTAAAATACATTTGTGTGCGAGCTGCAGCGAGTCATAAAGAATTTCGCGATTCTTCGCTGATTTAATTTCACTCGCGTCGCCACTTGCGACTGCAGCGGCTACCTGCTGTTTCGCTAATTTTGTGAGTCCTTTGTACTCGTATCTACGATCCCTGAAGGCTCTGACAGTATCGACGTAGAATGAATTCTCCTTCTGGCATACCGTTTGCTTTCGGTTCTCATTCTTCGTGACTTTAACTTTGGCGTAAGCTTTTCTGCAATAATCGGAGAGACGTTTCTTCTCGAGCGCCGCCTGTTCGATTTTCGAGAGCGTGTGAAAACTACGCGATTCTCTGGTTTCCTTGTCTTTCACCGTTTCCGTCTCCAATTGCTGCTGTATTCTCTGAAATTCACCGAGACTCGCTGGCAAATATTCGCCTCTCCACGTCCACTCCATTTCTCTTTTGCAAAGAGCACCGGGACGATTAAAATCGCAAGCTGCGCATACAGTTTCGTTCACGATAGCCGACGGTTGTAGTCGATTCGTTAAGATAATATTTGGATACATAGCACCGACGTCCAAATGATAAATTACTGGACTCTCGAGTCTCAGCGGTTGCTCTCTTAGCGCACGTAATCTTCCCTTAATGTCATCGGCAATTTCGCTAAAATTTGTCACTAAATTTAGGGGGACTTTCTCTTCTTCCTGGATAGCGTGTTTTAAGGCATTTTCAACCCCTGCAATTAAATCGTCGACGGCGGTGGGTTCGATTTTGAATCTGCATGGAATGTCGGCGCGAAATACTCCGGATTCCAGAGCTTCCACATGACCGCCTACGTATGTTTCTACATCGAGCACATGACCCTCATCGGTGAGTTTATTTAATTCGGCATTTTGCTTGTTCGGAAATATAATGTTCGCTCTGAAAGCCTCGACCATCAGAAGGGACTCGCACAACGTACCCGATCCTTTGCGCAATACTTCGTCCGGATTCATTGGAATAATCGTGCACAAAGCGAAGATAAATGGATGCACGTATTTTTGATAAAGATAATAAGTCGCCACTGCGTCAGACACCGAATAGTTGGCGAGTGTTTTGGGATCTTCGGCTGCGAGCTTGCACATTTCCTCAGGATCTAACTCAACAGGATCGTATCTGAGCTTTGCTTTCGCCACGGCTTTTAAACCCTGCGAACCCACTGGGAGGTAAGAGTCACGCTTTACCCAGCTGTAAAGCATAACATTAGCATTATTCTCAAATAAAAAAAAAAAATTTAGTAGAGTAATTGTGTATTTTATCATTTTTATCGATAAAAAAAATCGTATGGGAAATCTTATTCGATTGCTTTTTTTTTTAACGGAATTCCGATCATCTAAATCTGTCTCATGTAAATGAGTGTAGAAACCCGCAATTTAAATACGTAATTAATGAATCAATGAACTGTTTCAATTTCTATGAAACTCACCATAAGCAATCCATATGAATAGCTGGCCTGGATGCATAATATTCGTCGCGATATTTCGCGAAACCGATTCTCATTTTCATGTCAATATTGTGCTTCGTAGCTCTGGTTTCGACAAAGGGCCAATCGAAATTATCGCCGTGATACGAGACAAATATATGCGGTCTAACGTCGTTTATATGATCGAAGAACTTGTTAAGCAGAGCTTTTTCATTCGTCTCATTGAAAACCGTGAAAAGACCCTCGAATTCGGGCTTTGGCGTGTACTCAAAGTCCTCTATGTCCGAGGATATTATCTCTCGATTCGTTATTAAATAACCCTGGAAAAAGAATTTAAAAAAAATAATATTATAGACTTTGAACTTTTGACTTTGATTTTTTTTTTCTTGCCCATTTACACGTTTTTTTTTTGCTACTTTATATTAATAATAGAATTAATATGAAATGGAGTAAAGTTACCTGGCCGTCTATCATGTAAGATATCATCATTATCTCGTCGGTCTCAGCATCGGGAAATTTCAACGGCAATTTAGTTGTCTCAATGTCGTAAGCGAGAACTATTGGCTCTATGGGCTCTATCAGATCCTCTCTTCGCGTTATAATCGGTGGCTCGGTTCCACGAGTTTTTACCGTGTACCAGAGTCCAACGAAAATTCCGACATCAATGGAAATTCTCACATGATGAGGAACGTCAAATTCCCTATTAAAATATTACATTTTAAATATACACTTAATTATATAAATCAAAATAATATTCACTATTAATTATAATCCGCTTTTTTTTTGTATATTTTTTAAATTCTTTTTCTGAAGTAATATTATTTTCTTTTCTTTTATATATCCAGTTTTTGTAAGCCTTTTGAGCAACTCAAATATTATAAATTGCTTTCTTTGCTCACCTAATGTCCAGAACATTGTCCATGTGATCGACAAGCTTTTTTGTTTCATGCCTTCTGTTAGGATTAAGAGAATGTGCCAAGAGTTCTGCGTAATACGTATTTGTCTTTAGTCTCTCTTTATTATTTTTCACAGCTCTGTTAATATCTCTCTTTACTTTCATCAAATCCACTATATTTGCGAACGATAATTTCAGGTACTTTTGCTTAAGTCCAATCAAATGATTTGGCTGTGGGGAAAAAAAAAAGAAAAAAATTTTATCACCAAGAACAAATTCTTCTCTGTTGAAGGGAGAAAATTTCAATTATCGCAAAAATTACCAAATCAAGATCTTCCTTTCTCACTATCTCAACTTTTACCACAATTCCACTGTACTTTTTCAACAGAAAAGTTGAGACCTCCTGATGTGTGTCTTTGCGACAGAGAATATAAAAGTACGGATAGTAGGGCATGGAAATTTTGAATCTGGTACAATCGTCCTCCAAAAAATAGTAATCCACTCCACTTATCAGTCGTTTGTCTTCCTCGACTATTTCGGTCTAAATTAAAACAATTTCACATCAATATTCATTTTTTATTATAGGATTTAATTGACTTAAGATAAGATGTATAATTCGAACCTCCCATTACATTTTTTTTTTTTATACAAATGTGAAAGATTCCATTATAAAATACGACTATTAAAATGGCTTACATCTGATATATTCTTTTTTTTTTTAAAATAGAATAGCATTGAAAATTTGCACGATCCTGGGATGCTCAATCAATTTGAAGCAAAAAAAGCATGCTTCATTTTAGTTTTAATGTTTAAATTAATTGTGTCAATAATCTTGTAATATTGACTATTTTAAATGTGTATTCTGATTGTGTAAAAATAATCCAAATATGAACATTTAATTTTCTTGATATTCAATATTTTAAAAAATGTAAAAATTGCAGTTTTTTAAATATTCTGTGAAGCATATCAACTTAAAAAATGTAGAAAAATTGAAAATCAGTTTTCTTAACTTAGAAAATTTGGAAAAATTGAAAATAAATTTTCTTAACTTAGAAAATTTGGAAAAATTGTGAATAAATTTTCTTAACTTAGAAAAATTGATTTTCTTATCTTAGAAAATTTGGAAATAATGAAAATAAATTTTCTTATCTTAGAAAATTTGGAGAAATTGAAAATAAATTTTCTTATCTTAGAAAATTTGGAGAAATTGAAAATAAATTTTCTTAAGAGCAAATTTCTATCTTATAAAAAGTACGCAGATAAAAATTGTTGCAATCTATGCTTGATTAGACTTACGGTGTGCATGTTTATTAAAAATCCAGTGCGTTCTTTGACATCTGTGGCTCTGTGAAAGCCATAAAGGCCATCGATTCTGACATTCTCGTTTGCCTGGGTGAGCCTTCCTTCCGCAGTGTTCTCCCTGTATCAAAATAAACCGAATTGTGTCGTGTGGTTAATTATAAATTTAACGTACAGTTTTTGACCACTCACTCACCTAGGAACGTCTTCGGCTTGGCCAAAACGTTTTCTATTCCCCGGCTTCTCCGGGCGAAACTTTCCGGTGTTTACGGATGACATTTTTCAGTGTCTTGCTTCTGAACTTTCAATATAACACGAATTATTTCTAACACTTCACCAGCGAAGTCTTCTCCACTTTTTGTTACATACTAAAAGCTCTTTTTTTCTAATAACAAATGGATGATTCGACAATTTGAAAAAAACGTACTTTTGTTATAAGAATGCAACAGGTAAACTTAGCCAGCTGAGGTAAACAGCGTGCGCGCCTTTTCGCGATATAATGGAGTAAAAAGTAGAGGGGATGGTTTTTTATAATTCGTGACCTAACCTAACACCAATCATGGATTTGCCGCCTCACGGCCAATGGCTTTCAAAATCGGTATTATAGAACGAAATTTAATTTATTTAATTTATTTAATTTATTTAATTTACTTAATTTATTTAATTTATTTAATTTATTTAAAATAGAATCTTGCACATTGGCTTCGTCATTAATTCCCATTTTTCACAAATCCAACTTCATCCAAAACTATCTTCATGAATTTTGGCTTCTTCTGATTTTTTAAAATTCAAAACAATAATTTTTTTAATACAAAGTTTTGAAAATTCAATTCTTTCTAAGATCTCGGATAGTTATAACATCCCAAAAACGCTACACGACTAAAGCTATTGTGTGGCATGGTGCTTAATTTGTATTTGATATTATTTTAAACACATTGGCATCACAAACTTGAAAAAGAAATTCAATGTAAAGTCATTTCTAATATTTCCACACAGTCCGCAAAAATCAATCAATAAAAAAAAAAATCTGGTTTATTTTGGAGTCCAGAATTCGCTATAAAAATAAAAACAAAATCGCACCTAATGTACCTTATCGAAACATACATAAATTAATCAATATACAATAAGTTTTCTATTTTTATATTTTTTACAAAACAAAAAAGCTGAACAAGACATTACAGTACACAAGGACAGTCACTTTTTTATTTTAGCTTTCTTCGGCTTCTTGCTTTGCTGTTTTTCTCCACTCGTTATTTTGGAACTATCGATAATTTCCTGTTGATTAACTTGCGTGTCCCGATTAATACCAGGTTCCTTTTTCCTGTAGCGATTTATCGCTGCCGGTGGTGAAAATTCAATTTCCATGTCTGAAGCGCTCGAACTCGAGCACGAATTATCGTCCTTGTTCTTCGTGATTTTAAATTGCAATGGTTTCACCTTCTCTTGAAGCTCCGGTTCGTTTATATTTTCCGCTTTGATTGGATACATCGTGACATAATAAGTTCCATCTTTTCTGTGTATATGAAGTGTCGGTGGTAATTCAACTTCCTCGTCGTCCTTTTCATGAAATTTTCCTCTAGCCCAAGGACTTCTGCTCGCTGAATGAAAGCTTCGACTGCTCTTCAGCGTTTTGCCACGTTTTCCTTTGCTGGGTGTGGCGGGTCTGCTTTCGCTGATCGTAGAATCCGCAGTCAAAGCTTTTGCCTCTTGCAAACGATCCCAGACAAATTTCGAGATAGCGCCGGGTTTCCATCCAATTGGTGGCTTCAATTTGCCTGGCATTTCACTTGTATTCCATAGCCATCCCATATTTCCAGGCACTCTCAATCTCAGGTCAAGACAGTTTTTGTGACCATGAGAAAATCTCGGATCTCTAATAGCATTCACCAATCTCATGATTCTCCTGCTAACTCTTATATAAGAATTACGTTGAATGCTTAAACGGTACTCCGAGGGACTGATATTTCCATGAGACTTCGTCTTTCCTTGCAATCTCATTTTTCGCGAATTCGATGATTTATTTACAAGCGCAATTTTCTTCGTTGCTACGTGAAAATTTCCCGAGGATTCATCTTCGAATTTTTCGTCGAGTGATTTTTTCTTTTTTCTTGATTTGCATCGAGGTGTGCCACAAGGACCGGTTTCGCTCATATTTGAAGCCTGATAATTAGACAACTCCTGCAATTCTTTGTGCTTCTCGTTTTTATCATCAATCCTCTTTTTTGATTTTGCCGATGCGAGTGATATGGTGTCAGCGTGAAAAGCATTTGGATCTCGATGTCCTGATGAAATTGGTCCTGTTCCAGGAGCTGAAAGTATAGTGCTGATTGGCTTTCCATCGGATACTTTTTTAGTCGCATGATGATTTTTAAGAGCCAAATGATGAGCGCTAGAATCTCGTTTTCCTAAAATCGTCGATAGTGCCTCGTTTTTTCCAACGCAACTAGTCATAGCGTCGTCCCTTTCTCTCCCGAAAAATGGACTCTCCGTTGGATCCATCAGACCCAATCCAGCTAATCCCGGAACTTTACCAATCGAATCGACAAATTCTTGAGTCTCCTTGAAAGCTCGGATCAAACAGTCCACTCCTTGACACGGTTTGTTCAAACAAAATCCATTTTTCGTTCCCGATTTTATTCCCATCATTCCGGTGCCTGATTTTCCAAAACAACCGCAGCCTGGCTTAGTGCTAGCCTCGTTTTTCGCAGATTTGCATGCACCAGAAACTAGAGTCTCTACAGATTGAATCGGAAATCGTTCTTCGGAATATTTCCTGCACGAATTTTTCTCTTTTTGGAAATCTTCGTTCCAACGTCCTCCGCCTCGCATTCGTGATTTGTACAAATAATTTTGCGTCATTCCCGAGCTGCTGTTCTTTCCATAGCAGCAATTTGTCATCTGGAAGGGATTCATCGCTTCCTGATGAGCTTTTGAAAGCGATTCGTTGATTCTCGTTCCTGCACAAAGTCCACCCGGGCAACAACCATTTCCACATGAAAATTCCTTTTTCACACCTTTCAGAAACGTACAAACAGGCTTTTGGGTACAGGGATCGTCAGGAACATTGATTTTCGAAGCTCTGTCGTCTTCCACTACTCGATACGTTGATAATTTAATCGATGGAACGACTTCCAAAGGTCCTCCGTCACGCTTAGCCAATTCCAAACAAACAGGAGCGAGACCAATAACGCTACGTGGTTTTGGTGGAGAGTCCAATTCGGGCTTTATAAATCCTTCAGGAACGCAGATTTTATCTTGCATTTCTTCAGCTCTGTTAGCCGCTTCTTCGCTGTCCCGAGGAACTCTACTGCACTGAAATTCGTTGGGTGAATTGGAGCTCTTGAACAGAAAAGATTTTTCTTGAACGACAAATTGCGTGACCACCAATTTTCCTAAGCACGTGAGTCTGAGAAATAGAAGAATCGTTCCGGAAGGCGTTTCTTCCTCGTCGATTAGATTCCAAGTATTACGGAGCGTGTAGGGCTTCGGTAAATGTAACGTATCGTTGGCAGCCATCGCAACTTGATCGCAAAGACAACCGGACAGCGGAACTTCGGATTTACAAATAGGAGTTTCTATCTTTTCAGGTCCGAATATTATTTTTGGGATTACTTTGTAAACGCCAATTTTTAGAGGCTGTGTTCGCATGGCTTCCACCAGCTCGTTTGGTTTTTTCGGAAAGAGACAGGATTTTCCTGCACTGAAATCTAAAGTGCCACCGTTGTTCTTTCGTTCCAACGATAATGTATTCTGCTTTAATTTCTGCTTGTTCGCTGACCAAAATTCTTCCTCGCTTATCTCGAACGTTGGAAAATCTAGAAATTTCAGTCTAACGGAAAGTGGAGTAGAACCGATTTCATGAATTTTTTCGGGAGTTAAATTTAGCCGGTCTACGAGTAATTCCAACATGTAGAGTTGCTGCTCTTTTGACTGAGAGCAGCAATTTTCCACAGCCATGACTCGATAATATTTTTTTTATTACAACATGACGCGAATTACTACTGGAATTGTATAATTTTTCTTTTTTTCTTTTATGGTTATGGCACGAAAAATTTCAATAACCAAAAACGCCTGACGTATTTGTAAATCGTCTGATACTGGCAGAAAATTCAAACAAAAGAATAATCGAATATTAAAAATTTATTCTTTACGGAACTTCTCACAGGTGTTTATCGTAAATATTAGCTGATACTGTCGAGCTCTTCCAGGAATGTTCTGCACTTTCCTTTCAGTACCTTCACGGCTTCGATGAAAAGTACAGAAGGCGGAAGTGCGCCCAAGGATTCCACAGTGACTGGCAAAGATAAATTTTTTTATTAATTAAAGTATCAAACAAAATAAATACATTGAAGAAAAAAACGCTTTGCATTTTGCTTGAGACGATCATAAAAAAATAATGCAGAATCTTTGCCGGTAAATCGAGCTTAATACTCACAGATAAAGTGATCTGGTATCCTTCCAAGTTGAACGCTATCCTTCAAGCTATCGTGCCGAAAAACGTTACGCGAACAACTGTCGTAGCGAGCACTTTTTACTCGAGCTTCCCGCGAGCCGTCCTTTCCTTCTGTAATTTCAATCACGCCTGGACTGAAGCACGTTTTTAGAAGATCCGCCTGTTCATCTTTCACGGGTTTCACGATTTGTATGTCCGGGAGAAGCCGATATGTTGCTGTAGCTGTTTGAAATGCAATTTCGTTAATTCTAGGATTCAGTAGCAAACTGCACGCTGGAAATATATTCAACTTGTTAAAATATCTGCTTTTACAGACACGCACCAACTGGAGAAAATTTCGCGTGATCCTTTCCAATTCCCTTCACGGCATGCATGAAAGCGTGAATTTCGTGTCCTGGTCGCATTTTGCATACAAGTATATCACCCTCCAAAAGTCCCAACTGATCTTCTCCTCTTGGGTAAAGATCTGCCTGGCGGCCAATCGGCACCCATCTCACATCTCGGCTGTAAACTTTTTATAAAAATGTACGAAATGTCTCTTCTGATTTTGGAAGACTTTTAGCGTTTAGATTTTTATCATTTTATAGTATAAAAAAGTTTTCTGATGGACGTAGTAAAAAAAAATTTTTTAATAAGCATATAATAGTAATAAACTTTTTACGTGAATTTCAATATCTTGGAGACCATTATTGTCTATTCTGTAAAAAAAATTTAAATGCATCCCAAGTGAAGATTTTATTTTTTACGTGTTAATCAAATGGGTATTAAAATACTGTAAAAAAAAATTCACAACAATTTATCGTTTCACCAGGTTCAATATTATTGTCCAAATTACAGATCAATGATGTGGGAAGTAGACAATTTTTTTTTACACTTAATTTTCGAATTTCTTTCAGAAATAAAAATTATTGTTTCAAACTAATTAGAGATATCTTGTCAACATTTTATTGCTAAAAATTCAATTTCTCGAAAAAAAACTTAAATTTTGCTTTGTTTAATTTTTTAGCAAAGAAATAAGCTTTATTGTTTGAAAAATAAATCGTTTACCATTATTGTTACGGTAAATATCGTCGGTACGACGTGAATCTTTGGGCGCATTAGGATTCCATGTGCAGGTGACTTTCATTTCGTATCTCAATGTGTCCTGATCACTCACTTCGTCCTCTACTCCTCCTGGATTCGAAGGATATTCAAATAGTCTGGGATCTGCACGCAGTGGCAACAATCCAAGTCTGGCAAAAGTGAATTTTCATCAGTACATAAAAAAAAATGCTTAGGATGCAAAGCCTTATTTTACATTATAGAGCGAGTAAACCTTAGACACTACTTTCTGATTTCTCAATTTGTGTAATTATTTTTTTTTTAAGCCAATTTATTTTACACTGATATCATTCAGTACTAATAAAAAAATCATAAAAATGATTTTTAAATTAATTTAATTAATTTAATTAAAACAAAAAAATTAGAATTAAAAATAATTAAAGAATTTAAAAAAATTATTTTTAAAAGTAATTTTTAAAAAATTATTTAAAAATTGTTTTAAAATTAATTAAAAAATAATTTTTAAATAATTTTTAAATTAATTTTAAAAAAATTTACCTGTGAGCAAGCACCTCATCCTGTATCAAACTGGTATTATTAAGGATAAAAACTTTTTCAATGGCCATCGATGGCACCTCGCTGAGTAGAATTCTGCGCAATGCATTTGCCAGCGCGGCTGAACATCCGATAACATCAAATTCCAATTCTCTCTCATCCTCTGTCTGTCTCACTACTTTGATCTTCAATTGCTGTACATAAGAAAAATTGTGTAATTTCATAAATATACGCAATATTATTTAGCAATTTTTTTCTTACTTATAGAAGAAGCTTTGTTTTTTGGAACAATTTTTTTTAGTGGAAAAAAAAAATTTCCAGTGTTCGTGTATGTCATTATTTTACATACCTTCTTGAAATTCTGCAAACTCCATCCACCCTCGAGAGGGAGGTTAGAATATTCCGCCGCCTTTGTAAAAAAAAAAAAAAAAAAAAATTTGAATAAGTGATAATAAAAGTCAACTGATAAATAAATTACGTTCTCGACATAAAACTCACGTTTGGAATTCCGTATTCTTCTAAAATCACACGAGGTTTTCGGCTCTTTTCTGCCATTTTTAAGTAATTTGAAAGGTTAGAATTTTGTTGTGCTCGCGACCATGTGAACACGACTTTCTGGTGCGAACCAGACGATTTTTCCGATATTCGCTCTGTCGGTAAAAATGGTGAAAGCACCAGTAATTGAACAGTCACCGGTGAATGAACAACTTTTCGAAAATTTAAAAAGTAATTCTGTAAAATTAGCTTATAATTAGATTTTTTGTCTATTTTTTAGCTATCTTCTGCAGTTATTTTTTCGCGTTGGCCCATTTTCCGGTTTTTGGATTTTTTGCTTCGGGAATTTTTTTTTAAACATACTTTGCGATGAAAATACGTTTTTTTAAAGTTGCATCACATAATTCGACATTCTGGATGTCTGTTAAAATTTTCACAGACACAGATCTGAAAATATGAAATTTTATAAAAATCATAAATTTTTCAAAATGTCATGAATTGGAATGTATTCAACGATAAGAGGACATGAACTAAATAATGATTTATTTAATCGTAGTTACAATCTCGAAGAGTCGAACTTTGTGTTTTTTTTTTTTTTTTTTTTTTTTAATTAATAACTACGACCAAACAGAGTATAAAATTTGGGTTTGTTCGTGCAACTAGGATGAACACACTTGAGGGAAGCCAGCGGTTGTTTTGGTTGCTCGAAAGGTACGCAAAGACTCTTGGCTCCCATCGATGGCGCTCCGGGTTCTTCGCCCGCGTCTTCCCTGTAATAAAAAAAAATGTATTATCTATTTTAAAAATCATTAGTTCAATTTAAATTGTTTTATAATAAAAGTCATGCAAAATGCTGATAATTCACCTCTACTAAAATTCTTTTCATTTAATTTTATTTCATTTTTTTTCTAAACCTATAAAATTATTACTAAATTTCAGCTTTCTCACAATATGAAAAAATATCCACGTTTTAAAACTTCGATATTTAAACCAGATGCATGATAAGGAATCACAATTTTCAATATATTTTTATAGTATTCTACTAGAATTTTTTAAACCAGAAATGGATGCGATCTTGATAACAACAATATTTTTACATCCTCTTAACAGCTTTTAGATATTCGACGTTTACCTCGTACTGTCGGCTTTGATGCTATCCTCGCAGCTCGTTTCTCCGCAGAAAGGTGCGAGAATAAGATTCTTCTTGTCGAGTTCGGTGCAGAAGTTTTTCCAGTCGTTGGTCTGCTTGATATGATCTTTCAGCTCGGCGGAGGCTTTGTCGAACAAAGCTTTTTGGATATCCTCGAGAAGTTTGCTCACGGACGAGACGATTTCGGATCTATTGGCGGTTACTCGCTCGGCGGTATCCCTTCTTACCAGAGTCACTTGTTTCTTTTCCAAATCTTTGAAGCCCAGCTCCACTCTCACGGGTACGCCTTTGAGCTCCCAGTGATTGAATTTCCAGCCTGGACTGTAGTTGTCCCTGTAGTCACCCTTGACTTTGAGAATACCGTCTTTTTTCAATTCTCCCTCGAGATTCGCGCACTCGGCCATCAGATGTTTTCTCTGCTCGGCTGTTGTCGTTGCGGTTATTCCGCAAGGCACGATTATCGCCTGAATGGCCGCGATTTTCGGCGGAAGAACGAGACCCTTGTCGTCTCCGTGAACCTACAATTAAATGTAATTGAAGAAGATTGAATTTCGCGGAGGAATAAAAATTATGCGAATACTCTTAATATTCTTATCATCAAAATGAAATCGAATCTTACTGCGAAAAAAAAATTGTAAATGCTTTTAAATTCGTTATTACTGCAATCGAATTGAATTATAAATTTCGGAATTTCGTAATATTGAAATTAAATCGAATTTTACGAAAAAAAAAAAAATTAAATTTCGGAATAATTTAATCAAATACGAACCATAATCATAACACCTATCGTTCGTGTCGTTAAACCCCACGAATTCTGATAGACGAAAGTCTTCTCTCCTCCTTCCTCGGCACCCTCGACTTGAATGTCAAACATCTTCGAGAAATTTTGCCCGAGATGATGACTCGTGGCACCTTGAATGGCTCTTCCGCTCGCCGAGACAAAAGCCTCGACAGTGGTCGTATAATCGCCACCAGCGAATTTTTCCTTCTCGGTTTTTCGTCCCTTCACAACGGGAACGGCTAAGAAGTCCTCGTAAACTTTGGCGTAGATATCGAGAATCGTCAGGACTTCCTCGTCGGCCTCGGATTTCGTTGCAAACGCCGAGTGTCCCTCTTGCCAAAGAAATTCACGGGTGCGAAGGAACGGCTGAGGATGCTTGAACTCCCATCTCTGGAAACATAAATAAACCATTTCCAGTAATCTTCCGTGAAAATAAACAAAAAAATAAATAAACAATTTTCATGAAAAAAAGCTTCCTCTATGAGAAATCAAAAATCAATTCAACGGAAAAATTGTCACTTAACAGCAAATTGAACATTTTTCGTAAATACTCACGACAACGTTGTTCCATTGATTAAGTTTCAGCGGTAAATCACGATAAGACTTGAGCCATTTGGCGTAAGCGGGATACATAACAGTTTCAGAAGTGGGACGAATGGCAATTGGCTCAGCGAGTTCGGATTCGCCGCTTTTCGTGACCCAAGCGACTTCCGGTGCGAAATCAGCGATATGATCCTTCTCGCGTTCCAAAACAGCTTTACTGACGAAAATCGGGAAGTAACAATTCTGTACATCAAGCTTCTTGATTTCTCTGTCTATAAAATCCTTGATAATGTCCCATATTGAGAAACTCCAGGGACGAAGTATATAACAACCGGAAACATCGTAATACTCGATCATCTCGCCTTTGGTGATTACCTGCGAGTACCATTCCGACAAATTTTCGGATTTTTTCGCCTCAAGACCGAGACGCGTTCCTGTTTTATTGCTCTCCGCATCTTTCACTTGTTCCTTCACTGTCTTCTCTTTCTTAGGTGTTTTTTCCGTCGCTTTCGCTGACGCTGCATTTTTTGGCTTTCGAGCTCCGCCGGAATCTCCGCCTCCCGGTGGTTTCCAATCTTGACCAGTCGCTGCTTTATATTTGCTCTTTAAATCAAGCAAAACTTTCACCGCTTCGTCAATAACATTCTTCTCAGCCTTTTCGCCCTTTAACTGCCTGACTTTGTCGCCCTGCTTCGTAATTTCGTTCGACAATTCGTTTTCCTTCGTCGATTGTTCTGTCGGCGCAGCAACCGTTCCGCTCCACTCTTGTCCTGTCAAACTTTTGTAATCAGCCTTCAATTTCAGGAGATTTTTAACTTCCTCGTCGATCTTCGCTTTCTCAGCTTTCAGCGACTTTAAATCACGAACTTTGTCGCCCTGCTGAACTATTCGAGCAGAAATTACGTCCGCAGAATCGTTGCTCATCGTCGGAGCTGGCGCTGGCTTCGATTCCGCGCCTGGTTTCCAATCCTCGCCTGTCGCACTCTTGTACTCAGCCTTTAAAGCCAGTAACGTTTTTACTTCCTGTTCCACAATCTTTTTCTCTGCTTTCTCGGATTTTAATTGACGAATTTTGTCGCCTTGCTGTTGAACCTTTTCACTCAAAGATTGTCCGTCAACTTTCGTCGATTGAGTGACGGAAGTTTGCGAAACAGCTTCAGGCTTCCATTCTTTGCCAGTTGCGTTTTTGTACTCAGCCTTCGCAGCCAAAAGATTCTTTACCTCCAAATCAATTATCTTCTTATCCGCTTTTTCAGACTTCAATTGCCTGACTTTTTCGCCTTGCTGCTGTACTTTGTCGGATAAAGCTTGAGCATCGACTTTAGGCGCTTGTGCGGTACTCTGAACAATTTCACCTGGTTTCCAATCCTTTCCAGTTGCACTCTTGTACTCAGCCTTGAAAGCCAGAAGATTTTTTACCTCCTGATCGATGATTTTCTTATCGGCTTTCTCTGCTTTCAGTTGTCTCACTTTTTCGCCTTGTTGCTGAACTTTATTCGACAATGCTTGAGCATCGATTTGAGGCGCTTGGGCAGCAGTGTTCTGAGCAACATCAGCGGGTTTCCAATCTTTTCCAGTCGCGGCCTTGAATTCTGCTTTCAAACCTAGAAGAATCTTTACTTCTTGGTCGATCGTCTTTTTGTCTGCTTTCTCAGCTTTCAGAAGTCTGACCTTCTCTCCCTGTTGTTGAACTTTGTTCGACAGAGCCTGAGCATCACTAGTGGGTGCTTCGTTCGCTGATTTTTCCGGTATTACGTCTGGTTTCCAGTCGGCTCCGGCGATCGTTTTATATTCTGATTTAAGGCTCAGTAGAATTTTCACTTCACCGTCTATCACAGCTTTTTCTGCCTTCGCAGATTTTACCTCGCGCACTTTGTTTCCTTGAGCTGTTATTTTCTCGTGCAGCGACAGGAGATCCTGAAATGATATATATAAAAATGATAATGAATAAATTAACAGACGTACATTTTAGTAATAAAATTCTGTTCTACATTTAAAATTTCCATCATTAATTTATTTTACGATTTATTTGTTATTTAAATTCACGAATTTTGAAAAAAAAAAAAAAATTAAAATCGCTATTCAAACCAAATTAGCAGACGATATTTTTCTTAATAAACATTTAATTCGATCGCGAAATTCAATTACCTCGATATTATTTTACGTGTCAGTGATCCTAACTTTTGTTTCAAGGATTCTACTTTTTTTTTTTTTTAACATATGGAAACAATTCACTGATTTAACAGGAACTTTTTAACGTGGATCCGAGATCCGACTGTACATTATGTCGATAATGCCAAGAGAAGGTGAAAGGAATGCCGCGACACCCCTCCACTTTGAGTTTCACGGAGGAAAAGAAAGGATTTGCGGTGAGAATATCAGGCATTCCATATCAATTCGGCGACTAAATAAAAAAATTTCAAAAAATCAGTTTCAGTGATTAATAATAATAGATGTATCTGTTGGAAAATTAAAAAAAAAATAATAAAAAAAAATTCTGCTGGAAAATGTCAAATTTTTCATTTTTCATTTAATCTGTAATATCTCGAAAGGAAAAGTATCAACATCTATAAAAAAAACCAACAATGTGTATTTTTTTTTTAATTTAAAATTTGGTGTATCTATTGTAACCACGGATTCCGATTTTTTGAAATTTTTTGTTTTCGGCGACAAAAGGTCATCGACCCTTCACCATGTCCATAATAACTTGGCGAGAACGGTCTGCTATTAGTAGATGAAACTACCTTTACATTATTCTCTTCTTTCTTGCTCTTCGCTGCATTTTCAGCGTTCGCTGCTGTACTCGTCATCGGTTGGTTCGTCGAATGTCCGTCAGGTATGTGAAAAAGTATAACAGGCTGTTCACGAGACGAGAAGGGACTCATCGGAGCATAAGGCACGTCGCAACGGAAGAATCCTTTTCTCTGCAGTTGAATAATCTCGCCTTTCTTCACGCGCTTCAATTCGCTCTCTCCCAACAATTTGACTTCTTTCTGCAAAAAAAAAAAGTGGTAACAGCTCTAATTTACAGGACCAGTGCGTAGCAATATTTCGATTCAATTCTACCGATTTTTCTTTCTTTTTTAGATCATTTAAACGCAGTTTATGTTAAAAAACATGAGCTGCTTACTCTCGTGTCTTTGGCGACAAAATCCTTGAAATCCTCATCCTTCCCAAGAACGGCTTTGCTGATAATATGCTCGAAGTACACAGCGTAACATGGCAACAGACCGGTGTCCTCCTCGTTGTTCTTATTCACCGCGAGCCAAGTGAGCTTTACAGTATTTTTGTAATCTTTGTTCTCTAGATTGAGCTTAGCCTTCACTCCAATCACGACGCCCTTCTCTCTGTTGATTTTCGTGATGAGTAAATTACCCCAATTGATAAAAGTCGCGTTTTGTCCCTCGACGAGAGTCTCCGCGTCGCATCTTTCGATCAAGACACTTGGACCAACTCGGACTTGCTTCGTTCCCTTAGCCGGATCTTTCGGATGATTTTGAACGGTGAGAAAAGCTTCTGTCGCGTTCTCCACATCAACGGGAATGGTTTCACCGTCGTTCAAAGCGGTGTATCTGTAAAATTGCAAAGAAGCAATTTTTTACAACAAAAGAAAGAGTTTTTCTTGCATAAAATGCAAGAACATCTTTAAGAAATTCAGAGAAAAAAATGTACCTTATCGCAATTGGGTCGATGACTTTCTTATTGAACGACCAGATTTTGTCCCATTCCATAAAAACTACCGAACGTGAGCTGCCCTGAGCAATGATGAATTGCTTGAGGCCTTCGACGGTCATTCCTCGACGTAAAATTCCTCTGACCGTTGGAAAACGAGGGTCGTCCCAACCATCGACAAATCCTTCAGCTACTAACCACGTTAATCTGCGTTTTGAGAGAACGGTATTCGTCATGTTTAGACGCGAGTATTCCCATATGTGAGGGCGACGCAAGCCAAGGGCTTCGATCAACCAATAGAATTGAACGTCGCGATCGTGGTACTCGGTTGTACGCAGTGTGTGCGTTACACCCTCGACTGCGTCGACGATTGGACAGGCGAAATCGTACGTTGGATACACCCTTAAAAAAAAAAATTAAAAAATATTTTTATTTTATATTATGATTTTACTTAAATAGTTCGAATGGAGACAGATTGTTTTTCTCACTTGTATTTCGTTCCTGTACGAGGATGCGGCTCGGGTTTGCATCTGTAAATAGTGGGATCTCGCATACATCCGTTTGTCGATTGATAGTCAATTTTCGCTCGCACACAACACTCCTGTCCCCTTTCAGTTCCCTTCTTCATCTCCTCCCAAAGTTGCAGATTCTTCTCCACGGCTAGAAAGTCGCGAATTATTATAATCTAGTTGTTAATGTTGAAAAAATTGAAAATATGCTTTTGAACTTTTTTATTTCTTTCCTTTTATTGTCAATTGGAGTCAAACTGACTCAAATTCAAAAAGTCAAAAAATGTAAATATTTTTTATTAAGATATTTTTTTTTAGCTCTCTAGCTAAGTTTTTTTAATGTCAAAGGATAATATTTTAGAAGAATCAACTGTCAAATTTATGTAAAAAGAAAAATCTCCTAATCCAAAAAATGGTTGTTTTGGACGCGTTGATATCCGATTTGAGAAATTATTATTTTACGAAAAATATTCTGTAATATTTAAATTATATTTAACTTTCTTTTTAATTTTTAATTATTGTGATCGCTACGACTTACAGTTGTCTCTATTTGCAGACGGCAATCGTTGCTCACGTTGCTCCTTCATCTGCAGAGCGGGTGTATCGTCCACAAAAGCTTTTCCATCTTTGATCAATTTGTCGCAGTAGGAAAGCATTAGATCGAAGTAATCGGACGAGTGCGTAAAACGATCGGATTTTATCTTCAGCATCTCGAGATCTTGCAGAATTGCCTGCTCGAACTCGACATTCTCCTTCGCGGGATTTGTGTCATCGAATCTCATGATGAGCTGGCCCTCGAACGCCTCGGCGTAGTACTGATTCAAAAGCGCAGCTTTCGCGTGACCGATGTGCAAGTAACCGCTTGCTTCCGGTGGAAAACGCACGACGACCTGAAAGAATACAAAGCAATAAAAAAAAATTGCTTTTTAAGATGTTTCATTTTTTTTTATCGATGAAAAAAAAGCTCGAATCATAAATTCCATTAATTGCATATAATTGTCGTCATGTAAACAAATTTCCAGATACGAATATAAAAAATTGCATTAAGAGAAAGTAAAATTCTTTTACAATTTTGGATCAGAAAATTTTTTACATGACTAAAAAAGAAAATGTAATTTTAGATTTAAAAAAAATCGATAAAAAATAAAACACATTTTTGCATGAAATCCCTGAAGCTTGAATTTTTCAATTCAAACCGATGCTTCATCATTTCATAGAATTGCAAGAAAATCAATTATGTCGTTACTCGATCGAATGGTTACGTCATAAAAAGCAGATAACGCTGACTGATGCAATGAGATTGTTGCAACGATCGCACACGCACCTTGCCCATTTCTGCACCAGGCAGCTCAATGAATTTTCCTTCCTGCTTTCTGTTTCCCGTGCCGCAAGGCCTCTTCGCATCTTTGCCCTCTTGTCTGCCGGCCGATTTCGTCGCTTTGCTCGAGCCAGCGATTCTGTTCTTCGGTATGGACGCAAGTATTTTTTGCACGGCGGGCAACGAGAGCATCTGCTTGTACCATCTGTTTATATTGCAGTATTTTCCATCGGTTTCAGGCGGACGATGATCCACCAGCGATGCGAATACGTAAATATCCGCAAGTGTGAGATGCTTGGCTACCAGCCATGTTTTGGGCTTGAGAATATTGTCGAAATAAGCCAGAGCATCGTTTATTGACTTTTGACTCTTGAGAGGACCAATTGAGAAGGAAAGCCAGTGATCAACTTCTGTTCTCTCATTGATATCATTTCCACCTGAAAAAAAAATACATTTAATATTCAATTTAAAAAATTAATAAATATAAGTTCACCAATTTTTTTGGCTGTGTGATATCCTATCTTAATATATTTATAAAAGAAATTAATTCCTGAAATTAGACAAATAAATTTCAAATTCAATTTGAAAAAAAAAAATAAATGGGTTCCACAAGTTTTTCCTGTAATAGGAATAATTTTTAAGCTGACAATAATATGCACAATGTTTATTATGAAGTTTACAAATATTCTATAATTATATCATATGCTTCATTATTTTATCTTTATCCATTAAAATATTTTTTTTCTCTGCATTCGTTTGTTATAATTCATAATTCATGTTTAATAAATCATATATTTATAAAAGAAATTAATTCCTGATTAACAATTAAACAAAGAAATTTAGAAAATCAATTTGCAATAAATTAGAAAGCAATTTAGGCGGAAATATGAACAAAAATCTTACCATAAAGATTAACATCTACCGTTCTAGCCAGATAACGTCCAACTTCATTGTTGCTTTCACAGACGACAATACCATCGCTGGAAAGAAGTTGAACATTGCCAGAATTCTTCCAATTGTCGGATAAAGTAACTTCGATGTTTGCCTTTTTCTCAGCGAGCACCAATTCTGATGTTATCAAAGCGCCTGCAAGACGAACGCGTTAAATTACGAGTTTTTATAGAAAGTCAGAAAATCAAAGCACAGACAGGAAAAATCAAATTCTTACCTATCGGAGGGTCATTGAGATTTGCTGATAGCTTGAGACTCATCCTGGAATCTTGAATGTTCCTGTACTGTTGATATTTTGTTTCGGAGTGGCAATGAGACTGGAAAATATTGGAGAGCCCGGAGATTAAAATACAACTGCCAGTGCCTTATTTAGCAGAGCAGCCACATGGTTTTTACCGGCTACGTGTGTGACAAGAAGAGACCCGGCGCGAAATCTAGTGGCGGGAATGAAAATTCGAATAAACGTCACATGGTTATTATGCAATGGTAACTAAAAAAAAAGCTTGGTTGCTTCAATTTTGAGACGAAATATTTCAATTACTCGGTCGGTAATGAAAACTGTATTCTGAATGTCACCGAATTGATATTTTGGATAAAAAATGAGAGAGTCGCCTTTCGTCTAATAATTTATGTAGGCTGATTTTTTCGACTTTTGTCCAAAAGATCAATCACGGTGGATCAATAATATTGCTTCTGCTGAAAAGTTTCTTTTTCCCCCGAAAAGTCCGCCTGTGTCTCCAAAATGATTGTTTACTGTTTTCGTTACCAACTGAGTAGATTTATCCTATTTTATCATCTGAATTTTCTTTATCGGCTGAGGCGAAACACGTATTAAAAAAATTCAGTCGGTACGACGATTCCGCAGTTGACTCAGCTTGTTTCCCCGAATTATCGACAACCATTGAGAAACCTGGCAAACAATTTTTGTTTCAACGTGTCAGGCAGGATTTTTCTTCAACGTAAATTGCGTTAAAAAATTCAGTTGGCCCGAATCTGTTGCGAATCTGTCGTGTCGGAAAAGACAATTCTTTACAGTTTTTGTTACCGACCGAGCAATCACATCACACAAAAAAAATCACGTGATACCTTGCCGGTCACGCGCTACAATATCAGCAGATCAGAGATTACATCTCCACAGCAGATAACAGAGAAGTATAGTGAGAAAACTAGTGACAAGATTATGAAACTCATTAAAAAATACACTAGATACGCAAAAGAAATCTCATTGCACCTGTTTGATCACGAGGCTCCGCCTCTCCACATTCGTTTCAATCGCACGGTTCACACTCGTGCGTGACGCGTTACCGCGACTAACCGGCAGTGAAGAATCTCATGAATGAGCCGGCGCTGCTCCACTAAACACAAAGTGACAGATTGCATCCTATATAAAACCATTCGAACGTTTGAAAAATAAGAAAATTCAGAGTAATTGCCAAAATTATATCGCAGTCATATAAACCTTCACTATGGTGACTGGACGGGCTTTGCACTTTGTTTTTAAGATACCCGATCGGAAATTGACGGCAAAATTCTATCGGGAAATTCTTGGCATGAAGGTTAGTGGAAAATCTTCGATACAAACACACGTTCATTGAAAACACACATGCACAGTTGTTACCTTGAAAAGCGAATGCCCCATACCTCGGTAATTATACCGATGGTCTATATAGGATTCTTAATTGCAGGTATTGAGACACGAGGAGTTTGCCGATGGATGTGATGCCGCATGCAATGGGTCAGTTGATGGTTATCTTATCCTTGGAAAATCAGTAAATAAAATCAATCTATCTCATACTAGAAACATTGTTTTTTTTCAGAGTAGACCATTTTTTGAATTTTCGAATTTTTCAAAATTTAGTTTTTTTTTTGTGAAAATCTTGTCAAGATAAACAATTTTTGAAATTTTTATGTCAGGATAGACAATTTTTTTAATTTTTCAAACTTTAATTTTTTTTTTTGAGATATTTATGTCAGGATAGACAATTTTTTTAATTTTTCAAACTTTAATTTTTTTTTTTTTTTTGAGATTTTTATGTCAGGATAGATTTTTTTTTTTAATTTTTCGAAATTTAATTTTTTTTTGGTGAGAATTTTGTCAAGATAGACAATTTTTGAAGTTTTTGTAATTTTTATGTCAGGATAGACAATTTTTTTAATTTTTCAAACTTTAATTATTTTTTTTTTTTTTTGAGATTTTTATGTCAGGATAGATTTTTTTTTTAATTTTTCAAAATTTAATTTTTTTTTTTTTCAGTCCTTATGCCAATCGATGGAGTAAAACTATGATTGGCTATGGACCGGAAGACACTCATTTTGTTATCGAACTGACATACAACTATGGAATCTCAAAGTACGAACTTGGAAATGATTTTCGTGGTATCACCATCAAATCAAAGGAAATCATTGAGAGAGCTCGCAAGCACGATTGGCCTGTGACAGAGGAAAATGGACTGTCTGTTCTGAAAGCTCCTGGTGGCTACAAATACTACATTATAAACGAGCCTCAGCCTTCTGCGGAAGGTAATATCGTTAAATATTTTTTTAATCACTTTTCATCCTAATAGGAATTTTTTGACATCTATGTAAACTCATCATTTGTGGATTTACAATTTGAAGTTTTGCATATTATAATTGATAATATTAATTGGTAATTGTATAATTTTTACAATATCTTCAACAATGTTAAATTTGTTTATTTATTCCATGAATAATTTGATATTACATTTTTTTTTTATAAAATAATAAGTGGAAATAATTTAACAGATTTTAATATTTGTCCAATTTTATAAATTGATGAAAAATTGTTTAAAAAAATTAATCATAGTTGTAATTATCCTAATTTCGAACTCACTCCATTTTAGTTATTTTATAAATAATTTCAATTTTTTTTTTCGAACAATAATGTAACAAATTCTAATTTTTACATAAATTCAAATAAAATAGTTACAATTTTTATTACAATTCCGAATTTATAAACATTTCATATATTTTATGTATCAATATTTATTTTGTAGATCCGATTCAGAAAGTGACTCTGGCAAGCTCGAATCTTCAGAAGAGTATCGCTTACTGGAAGGACGTTCTCGAGATGAAAGTATACGAGCAAAAGGAACGCAGCGTTCTTTTGGGATACGGCGATAAGCAAGTTAAATTGGAATTGGAGGACATTGGTAAGATGAGTCTCATCGTATTACGTGCAACTCTAGTTATCTTCATTGCTGTTTCATAAAAGATAACGGAGGCCGTTTATCTCATGAAAAAAAAAAAGAAGAAAGCTATGAACGTGATTAAAGATATGTCCTTGTCTGCGTAGGTACGAAAATAAATCGCGCGAAAGCCTACGGGCGTATTGCGTTTGCTGTACCGCACGCGGAGCAACCGGACATACAGAAAAAAATCTCTGACACGGGGAATAATATTCTAACGGATCTGATTACTCTTGAGACACCGGGGAAGGCTTCGGTTCGCGTTATTATTCTTGCCGATCCGGTAAGTATTTTAATACTGATTATATAGTGGAAATTCAATTAAGGGCCGAGTCTGTAAAAAAATTCTTTTCAAAATTATTTTTTATTTTAATCATTGAATAATATATGAAATAAATATATAATTTCAGGATTAAAATATACTATTTTTCCGTCAGTATCAAAATCGATTTTAAGATCGGCGAGTCAGTTTAAAAAAAAAATGATTTTCAGAAATTTATATTTTTTATTCTAGTCCGTGAATAAATATAAAAAAAAATATATTATTTCAGGATTAAAAAACACTATTTTTCTGTCAGTATTAAAATCAGTTTTGTTAACTCATAAGACGAGGTTCGATAAATAATTGTGATTTTTAGGACGGCCACGAAATCTGTTTTGTGGACGATGAAGGATTCCGGCAATTGTCCGTTCCGGATTACCCCAGTGAGGCTATCCTAGATAAATTCATCGCTAAGGAAACCACTGGCACACTTGGCACCGAATGAATCCCCAATATTCATATTCATTATTGCCCATTGTACGTCAAATTCTTCTTTGCAAGGTGATGGTTACATTTTATACATAGATGTACATAATTAAATTGGGATATGAGAATAAATTATTACCGTTTATCATATTGTTGGTCAGTTGATGTGATTATTTATTTATAAATCGTAAAGTTTCTCTAGAATTTCAATTAGGAGAATGTTATGTTACACGTCACCGGGATTTCCGTTTAATAAATAATAATAATAAGACTAATAATATGCTCATATACAAGCATTTCATGAGTTCAGATAAGTATATAAAATGATATAAAAAACAATTAAAAGAAAAGACTTTACTCGAGCATAGACATGACGTAGGTCATTGGGAATTTCATCAATGATTAGACCAGAGATGACTCTCATTACACGCGATAACTTGGCACATTAATGCATGACGTAGTTAAGACATTTACGAACGTGGATTTGTTGGTTCCGAGAAAGGCGTGAAAAAAAAACGCAAAACGCAACTGATCGGAAGGGTAAAAAAAGTTGTGGGGATAAAAAAATTGCTCATCACTAGTGGTCCCTTCTATAAAAATACAATTTTGTGACAAATTTTCCTGTATCAATTTTAAATGACAAATAATCATAGTTTTTTTTTTTAATCGCGCCTGATATATATATTTAATATTGAATAAACAAACAAAAGCTTATATCAAAGCAGGTCTTGCTGATGTTCACTGTGACCTCGACAGTGAGCCAGAAAGCTGCTGGGCAAGACATTCTTTGAGTGACTTCACGTGATATTAAATTCCATGAATATACGCTGGTAATAAAGGCTTCTCCAATAAACACTAATATTTCTGGAATTGTTGACGTCCAATAATGAAGCCGTTTTTTTTTACTTAAAAATAAAAATTAAAACTCATGGTTTTTTATTTAGAAAATTGAAAATGATGTCCTGATAGATATATGAATATACTTAATGTATCTGATCCCTTTTTCCCTTTTTCCCTGGAAGGTCAAAATACCTTGCACAAATATAGATGCAAGTATTAACGAGCGGTGGTCACTCAGCCGATTATCATTAAAGTGGATACTGATCACTTGACCGTGTGCCCTGCCTACCGCATAATATATCACAGAAGAAAAGAAGGGTATTTCTGTAAACACCCTGTCGGTATTCGTGCTTAAGTTTACTCGCATTGTGACCACCATGTAACGGTCTTCTATATGTAGCATAAATCCAAATTCATTTCACACGGTAATTTAATACTATTATCACATTGTCGCTTAATCTCAAAGCTATAGTCAGCACCTTCCGTGCGCCACTGTGCAGTTTCTCACGGCAACGGGGTTCAGCCGCTGCACTTTTACCTCAGATGAGCAGCGGCCGTCTTATCATGAGCATTCACGCGCGGTAACGCGCATTATAGAGACAAGGCCCTACTTTTTGTGAGGCCCCCTTTCGTCAGTTCATTCTCAGTCCCCAACATTGTTAGACGTTGCTCTCCCACAAAATTGAATAAACCAATTAGATTGACATTTTTATTCAATTAATTTACGTAACGAAATCACAAACGCCATCCCGTGATCGTCACAACCAGACCTTGCAGCACCTTCTGCAACAGAAAATGTTAATATTACATAGTTAATGTCCTTGCCAATATCCGATTTCAGTGGGGTCAAGTTTACTACGGTTGCACACACACACGGGGCAAAATTTCAATGGGTAAAATAAGGAGGGGGCACCGTAAAAGTGTGAAGAAAGTATGCGTAGAATAAAGCTTCGTCCACGTTGACAACGCGGTTTCATACTCTGATCGTGTCAATGAAGTTAACAGGGTGTAATACGAAACAAGTGGTTCGTGCGTCATCCCATATTCGCGCGACAATGTTTATCGCTGGTCCAAAGACAGTTCTTTATCCGTAATAGAACACCACATCCGAATTTCTTTTCTCCAGTCGACATCACAGTTATCAGACGCAGTGGTACTATGAAAAAAAATTATTTTCATTCATTTGATTCGACAAACAGATTACAGAATCGATTGTCTGTTCTCGTGCCAATTTGTCGACCACCCATGAGAGAGAAGAAACTCGGGAATAAAAGAGTCTAAACAACGCAACGGGAGAGCGCGCACACCAAACGTTTGCTCTGGATCACATTTCGCAACAGGCCACATCGACACGGGATTGAGAGTGAAAGGAGTGGGAATCAGGAGCCCTATAACGCAGGAAGTGGGGCGGCATAAAGTGAACATTGGAGATTGAGCGAACTTAGGGGAGATCCGCAACAACAAGTGAAAAGATATTGACCACTCTTTTGGAGTATATATGCAGGAAGAAGAGTTACGTATGCATCAGTTCAACGCAAGTGACGCACCAGACAACACGAGGATGCTTCAATCAAAGGGAATGAAATTTGGTGCTTTTGTGATTTTATTTAGTGTTCTTATCGCGTATTCAGGTACGTCTATTTTTTTTTTTTTTTTACGCTTGGATCTTGTCGACAATCGCCGACAGATATATATAGTGGCCCGTGAAAAAAACTGCTCGAAAGCTATGAGAAAGTACGAGAGTTGGAATATGGTTGTAAATTGTTGTAAATTTCTACAGCGACCTACAACGAATCATCATCAATAGGATGTCGGTAAGCTATGCGACCTTCTTCGAAAATTTATAGCAATTTACAAACTTTTTCCAAATCTCGCTCTTTCTCATTAGTTACAATTTTTTCAATATTCTAATATTGAAAAAATCTTGTAAATTCTTGATTGCCTTGATTATTCCATCAAACGAATTTCTTTTTCGCAATATCATTTACCAGAAATGATAGGGTTCATATTTTATATTTTATATATAACGATCTCAATTAACGTAAAGAAGTTTTGGGAGCTTTATATAGGCTTGTCCGGTAACGTTCACTTTCGAGAAAGACGTCGCGAAGTGGCCATCTAGCGGCTGAGAGTCCAACCTCGAAATCTCGCACTTTTTCACCAGAAAGATGTACTTCATTGAAAACATTTTCCTTAACGAAATTAGTACTCTGACTGAATTGTACAAAGTTGCTATATACTCTTGTAAGTTGCAGCTTCTACGAGAAATTATACAATAAAACCAGGGCCACTCACGTGATCGAAGAATGCTACAGATATTTTTTTTTTTAACTTTTTCAGTACTCGTGGATGCGAAGGGAGGACGTGGCGGACGTGGGGGACGATCGCGTGGTGGCGGTGGAGTCTATTACTCCCATCGCTCAAGTCGTCGCTCGTGGCGTTATTATGTTCCACATTCGACGCATTCCAGGCAAGGCGAGTCTTCTTCAACGAGGTCGTGCCCATCTCTAATGTTAATCGGTGTATTGTTCATCAGTACTGGTGCGTTCTTCCTGTAAAATACAATTTTCTGAGAATATTTTATTTCCATAAATTACAAATAATGAATGTGATTTTTTTTTTTCAAAAATTATTTCAGTTTCTCTAAATTCTGACGCAAGAATGTTAGAAACAGTACCTGCAGCTGGATCATGAAGACGAAAAAAAAATGCACAAGGTGCAGTTAAGGTAATGTGATATTTTTTAAAATATTCAGACACATTTTTATCAGCATTTGCTGAACAACTTTTTTTTTTGTCGATTAAGTTGAGAAGTTGCTAAAATTGATTCAAGAAAACTCATAATTTTATTTCTTTGTATATCATATTGGATTCGTTGTTTTTTTTTCTTTTTTTTTTCAGAAATTCTCAGAAGACTAATTATGCGCCAAAATCGGAGCTGCAGAAATGAATAACGCACTGAATTATGTTATGCTGAGGAGTGCCATCGAAATATTTAATTACTAGTCATAAAATATTTCGGTTCAGGGATCTCATATTCTTCTGGTGCCGAGACAAGTGAAGACTTCATTTTACGACAATATTTTGTTGCTTATTTATATTTTATATTGAATAAATAAATGGAAGCCTGTACCAAAAAGCGGAGGTTCTTGAAACATGTCTGCGGGTGTTTCTCGCCTCGACAAGGCAAGAGAATTGGCAATGTAAGCGCGATGCTGCGAGTCAAGATAATCCTCGAGCGACGTATGAATACGTTGGTGATAAAAGTCTCTCTAATAAACAGAAATATTTCTGGAACTGTTGACGTCTAATTTAAAGTAAAAGATAAACATGATTTGTGGGTTTTTCTAGCTCCACACTGTCACTCAGGCCAATGGCCCAATGTAATACCCATTTTTATCAACTCAATTGTCCTCGACGTATTTTCACAGGCGTCCGATGTTCGTTCTTACACGACGCAACTATTTCTCCGGCTTGGTCCTCCCTTTTCGGAGTTGCTGGCTGCCCGGTGTTTCTTTTAGCTAATAAACAAACATAATACATTTTTATTAATTTCAAAATTTGATATTTGAGGCAAAACACGTCAGGAAATATAAAAATTTCAACTAAATCGGAAATGCCGTTTCGGAGGGAATTTTACAAAAAATATTATTGGAAAGTACACCGAGAATCCAAAATTTGATGTTTTTTTTTGCGAGCCGTAGTATCGGCATTAATAAAATAAACAATGATTATTTTCAGCGATTTTCAATGGCAGGAATATACTATAAAAAAATCTGAAAAAATTTCTACGTTTTTTCTTCAACTAGACCAATATCCTAAAGAAATGTGAGGACGTTTTGTTGACATGGCTGACTTTGGATATTTTGTTGATGGCTGACTTGACGTGTTTTGCCCCCTATACTATCTGTTTTTACACGTCATCGAATTACTTGTCTACAATTTGAGTAAGAGTCACAATGATTCACTGTACAATCTCATGCAATCGGCGTGCTTATTTGTAGAAATAATTTTGTTCAATACAAATCTGTTTGTTATTTTAAAAAAGAAAAACGAATGTCCAAAATATTAATTCATTCATGAAACGTAAAATTTGTCGCTGAAAACGTGTCGATCATCCGTGTGAATATTATATTCGTCGTTGAGAATTATACGTCGTATGTTGGGATATATACTCTCTGTTTAATGCATTGATAACGCATATTACGCTCTCTGGCTTCTGTCGATCGGTTATGAAGTGATAACATTAAACAACGAGGGGTCAAGCCGAAGATCTCTTGGTGTGTGTTCGATGTGACTTTATCCTTTGACCAGTTTGTGTGAGCGTATTTCGGGAAATCGCATGAGTTTTCACCCGAGTGACGATAACGAGATATCAAGGACGGAAGTATTTTTGTCTGTGAGATGAAATTTAAAGAATATCACGAGGGGAAGGAATTGATATATAATAAGAAGAAACTTGCGAATGCGTCAGTTCAACTTTCCTCGTGACACGCGACAGTGTTCTCCAAAGACTGTAAAAAGATGTTTTCCTCAAGGGAAACAAGATACTGTGCGGTTTTCCTCATTGTTATTATTGTGCTTATTAACGCTGGTATGTGCTTTTTAAAATTATTTAATTATTATTATTTTTTTTAAACTTAGCAAATTTAATTTATTCATTTAACATTGGCTCAATTTATCAAAATATTATTTTTCTTCATAGTTCCATTTTTTTACGAACGAAACTTTTCTTTAAATTATCAAGATTCTTCGAGGCTGGCTTTTTAAGGTCAGCAGAGGGTCGAAGTGACGACATTAATCTTAGTTTCATGGAAATTAATGTGTAATAAGAACGACTGTTCTCTTTTTTTGTGGATTGTAAATTATTTTTTAAAAAATGTTAAACACATTTTTTTTTTAAATTATAAAATTATATTCAGCGCGACGACGAAAATTTAATTAAGAAAATGGAGCGGAAGTAACAAATTGCGCACAATATATTTTAACATTAATTTAATACAATTATCATTTTCCAAAAGCAAATAAAATGCTCGAATCAAATTTTTTTCATTGGAAGCGTCGTATTAAGTATGAATCATCTCAGCTATCAACTGCTGTATTATTTTTCAATATGAGCACAGCTGTGTACTTATTTCGAGAAATATTTCCACTATTAGATTCTGATGACATACGATTTTTCTCTGCGATTGGCAGACGCTTGATTCTTAATGTAAAAAATCAACGTGGTTTAAGATACGAGGAACAATGATTTTTGATATGGAATAATTCAAAAAATATATTAATAAATTGGTGAAGAAAAACTTGATTATCAAATTCGATAGAAAACTTCCTTTTTCATGCAATTAATTCAGTTTTTTTTCGAATACATATGGATTTTTTAAAGAGCTTTCGTTGATAATTTGTTAATGCCGTTTTTATGAATTCGCAATTCGCTGGAGAATTCACAATTTTTATAAATTCTCTAACTTTTTTTTTAAACCACAATTTTAGGAAAATGATTTTAAAAAAGAACAAGTTCTCTCTTCTTAGAAAGTCTCAATAGTCTTTTTTAAAAATAGTGTAACGGTGGAATAAAAGTGTTACTTTTTGTTACCAGCTTCCCTGAACGCCAAAAGATGGGGAAGCAGTAGCAGTAGCAGTAGAAGTCGATCAGGTGGTTGGAGCAGACCTAAAAGCTCATCTGGATCAGGTCGAGTATCAAAGCCTGTTCACGTACCGAGACCTCCGGTACACATACCGAGCCCGCCATCGAGACCACATGTTCCGCAGTCGGTGCCTCACACGACTCACAATACAGGTACATCTTCCAAGTCTATTCAGTCAATTCAAACAGTTGACGAATTTTTTCTTGGCCATATTTTGGTCCACAGCGGATTTCTTAAATTCTGAAAAAGAAAATTCTTGTATTAGAAAAATGTAAATTTCTTTATAGGATCTCACAATGGAAAGGACAGCAGTCATATACTCATACACAGCGAGGGAGGTGGTCGACCTCGACCAGGTTTGTAAAATTTCCACACACAAAGCACCAAAATATTAAAGTAACATGCGCTTTAAACAATCGAGTTATCTATTTTTATTTCTAAATACGTGTAAACAAAATGAAAATTTCTACTCAGGCAGTACAGCGAACGATCACAAGCAGCAATCGCCGCCTCATCAACCCACCGCCCCGATCGAACAAATGAGCAAAGTCAACGCAGGAAACGTTCATAGTCAAGGTATACAATTGAGAATTGAAATTTTCGTAGAACGGAATTTTTAGCAGTTATTTTGATCTTAAGATTGGAATACAAGATCGAACTTCAGATAAAAGTGTTTAAAAATAATTTCATCATTTCAATAATTTCATGCCTGCCGATTTGAACAAAAACAAGCTCTTTACGTTTATAATAATAGAATAATAATAATCTACCAACCCATTCATCTAATTTTTCCGAATCCGTAGTTATCGATTTTTCTGAATTATGGATTGTAAGTCGAATTTTCTTTTAGGGAATCCGCATGGATCAGGTTCAGGTGGTTCTTATCCCCCTTGGGCGAATCCTGCAGCCGCTCCGCATGGAGGTTCGAACCCACATGCGCCCTTTCCGGGCTCGCCGCCTCACGGAGGAGGTTCATTTCCAAACGGGCCAGTGAATCCGCCTTCGAAGCCAGTAGGACCACTTACATCAGCGCCCTATCCTCCTATTCATCCACCAGGCCCGATAGTACATCAGCCTCATGGTGCCGGCGCGCCGTCACCAAATCTTTATCCCAATTCTCCTCACGGTATGCAAGCGCCTTATCAACCCTCGGTGCAGTATCCGGTTGGTCATCCACCAGGAATGCCGATGCCTAACGCGCCGCACATTGGATTTGGTAACGTTGGTCATAACACCGGTGGACATCAGCCTATCGGCAGTCCGAACAATTATCCACCGATCGGCTCGCCGCCGCACTTCGGCGCCCCGCATTCCACCGTTATTCACCATCATTACAACGCACCGCCAGTCGGCAGCCCACAAAATCCCGCGGGACATCCGAATTTCGGTCCTCAGCCTGTTTACGGCGGTGCACCGATGGGCCAGCCATTTGTACCTGGTCAAACGACGATATTTGTACCGAGTCAACAGAGCAGCGGTCCGGGAATCGGCCAATTGGTTAAAGAAGCTCTTGTCTTCTCCACGGTTAACGCTGGAGTCAACAGGATCATCAATGGACCACCCCATCATCACGTCGATCACTATCAACCCGCTCAATCGATTGCCCCTCCTGCGCCTGCAGCATCTGGTTCATCACCACCTGCGGTCACGAATACTGTAATTTACAATAATTATGGACCAACGAATCCGGGTGGCAGTGGAACTGCTGCGGTTCCTGGAGCTCCTCCGGTTCCTGGGACTCCCCCAGTTCCTGGAACTGCTCCGGTTCCTGGCGTTGCTCCGGTTCCTGGTGTTGCTCCCGTTCCTGGAGTTCCTCCGGCCCCTGGAACTAATTTACCAAGTCAACCCATTGTTATGCCTGGAAATCTGCCACCTTTTCCTGGTGTTCCGCCAAGCGGTAATACAAATTACGGTGGAGGAAATGCGGGCTCTAATACGAATCCTGGTGTTCCATCTGCTGGTTCACAAAATCCGAACACACCTCCTGCGGGAACCTCTGTAAATGTTGAAGTAACTGGTGCAACAGCGAATAACACGAATAATCAGACTGCACCACCTGTTTATCAGTACTACATCTCTAATGAAGAATTGTGGAATCTCACGGAGATATTGTTCGCGAAAGACGAATTCAATGCGAGCAAATACATTACGTTGAATCTGCAGAATCGATTGGCGGATCCTAACGCTACTGACGTCGCTCCTGCACCGTGAGTTTTGATTTTCTACACAACTTTGTTGAACATACCTCGACAAAGTTACTTAAAATAACGAGGAAGCATTTTGCAAGTTTGAACTTTGAGGGCTTATTTTTTTCAAGATTTTTTTCAGAATTAGTAATGTGTATTTGTTTTTATTATTATTCACAGATTACTCTACGTACAGTGGGAAGCCTATTCGATTCCAACGATCAAAATATTGCGTGAAATCTACGATAATTATGAATTCGATTCGGAAAAGAAAGAATCCGTGAACGAGGAGACCCGCAGAAAAGAGAATATACTGCTCGATGTTTTTCTCGAAACCAACATTATGACCACGGCGATGACGTGGCTATCGCAGAAGGGCTACATCGAGCCTGATAGCTTCGAGTGGAAGGACACCCTCCGACATATTTGGATGAGCAAAGTCAACGGTGCTACGTCAGGTTTCGAGAGAATCTTTTTGGCCGAAAAATACGGTCCTAGCATCCTCGGTGGACAGAATTGGGTGTACTTCGATAATCAAGAATCTAAGAGACGCATCAACTACATGGGCTACGTGGATAAAATGGACATTGGCCGCGTAAGTCTAATCTTAAAAATTACTTCTTCATTTTATGGCTAAAGTAGCTAAAAATTTGATTATATCATCATTTTTAGCTAAAAATAGCAACAAAAAAAAATCGAAAAACATTACTCAAGGCAGCTTGTAAAAAACTTTTAGAGCGTCCAAATTTTTGAACAAATTACAGTTCCATCAAGCACTAATACTTTTTGCAGTAAGCAAAAAAATTTATCGAAAAATAGAAAAAAAAACCCCCGAAATATCGCTTGAGCACTATCTAAATTTTTTTGTGGATCACCCAAATTTTGCAAAAATTACTTTTTCACAATCTACTAACATTTTCCGTTGAGGACCGCGAAAAAAAAATCGATTTTTTTTTTCAAAACCACCCTATTGTATATATAACGTTGTATTTTTCTTCATATCGTGTTAACGGTTTGTTTAATTTGCAGAAATGCCATCTGGCGAAGGTACACTTCAAAATCGATGATGCGGTAAAACCGAACTCTACGATGTTAATCGGCACGCCACCGGAGCTCGAAATGGCATTGTACACAATCTGCTACTACGCGCGACCGAACGACGTGTGCAACGTATCGCTCGGCGGTGTTAAATTCAACATTTTCACTCATCCGGTCAGATACTTTGGAAAAGATCTGATCGATCTCGGTCTCATGTTTTTCTGATTTCACGGTGAAACACACTTTTGTAAATTTACGACATAATACTACTTTTGTTTTCAACACAAGTTGTATATATAATTATATGTTCAAATGTAAATAATGAAAAAGGGATTTTTTCCAAAATTAAATAAATAAAAAACAATAATTATAATAAATATCCCGAAGCAACAACATGTTACGTATGTGAATAAGAAAATATTAACGAAATAAATCCATTGTTTATTGAATGGAAAATACACAACAGCTAATATTTACTCTACCGCGATAAAATAGGAAAACAATACTCCACGTGTATATAATAGAGTCGGAAGTTTGGATTTATCGAGTTAGTCATCGCCGGGATTTTATTGCGCAACCGAGCGACGCCTCAATGTAATGCTTCGTCGTCACATTGCGTGAAATCTAGATTATTGGCTCCTCGGTATTGTGACGTACGGATGGTACCTCAATGTCGTGACGCTCATCTTTCTCGTTGATTGTCGAAATTTTCGCAACGACGCGAAATTCAACTTCCCCTAAAAAGCCAACAATGAGATTATTGCATTTTTTTAGTAGAAGAACAAGAATCAGACGCTTGTTATAAACGTGTTACATGCATAATACGCTTCCGGGAGTTAATGGAAAACGGTGATTATTTATGAGCAATCGTTCGGTATATACACAATTGCTACAAATCGTAGAACGCACCGAGAACGGTGTAATTTCGCGTCGCTAAGCAAACTTTTGTTACCTAAATTCCTAAAATTACCTAAATTTTGTATCTCTGAATTTTAAAGAGGCTTGGTTTTTTATGGCCACTCCAGTTTTTCATGTCAACAAAAGGTCCTCAAATTTATTCAGGATGTTGGTCTGGTTGAAGAAAAAACGTGGGAATTTTTTCAGATTTTTTAATGGATTTTCCATGGATTGGAAATCGTTGATGCTCGAGCTTTTGGTCATTCTTAGAAAAACGATTATTATTAGACCCATAAAAAATGACTATCAATTACAGTCAATTTTAACTAAATAACCGACGCCTATTTCAAAATAACATAGGCTGTTCATGGATATTCGACGGAAAGAATGAAAAAAAAAGTCATTATGAACAACTGCGTTGTTCAGTAAATGTCTCCATAACGACCTCACAGCGTGGGCCGATAAGGAACGCGATGATCGCATGAATTGTTTCAGATAAAATCAGAGCAAATCGTATTATAAGGATGAGCGTGACCCGCGGGTTTCTGTATCAGCGCGTTTGTCAGGGTCGCTCAACTGCTAAAATACAGGCAGGTGTGCACAAATACACGCGCATTGTTTCAACGAATTCCCCCACCCGGTATCGTAAACAGGATCAGTGGAAAGAGAAAGCCTGACAAGCACATGACTCACTCTGAATCGTGCAAAAGGATGGATATGTAGGTGCGAGGCACCGATCGCTCTACTCGCCAGTTAATCTTCGACCGTGAGCCGTGCCACAACGATTCAAACTAGCTGCGAGAAGTTTCAAGGAAAACTATTATCAGTGCTGAAGCCATGGAGTTCCGGAAGTTACTCGCTGGTCTTCTTCTAGTGGTTTTAATCGTTTCCTGTAAGATATATTAAACAATAATTAATAATATTCTTCTCTCAAATCAATAAATTCTGGAAAAAAAGAAATCATTTTTTTGGTTTTGAGACGTGAACTGTAGTTTCAATGAATATGACGCCTTTGAATCCAAATTAGGGAACATTGGAAACTTGAATTCAAGGATAACAATTTCTATTTATAAACCTCATACTTTTGTCGTTTTCAGCGACTTTGAATCTTGAAGGTTCGTCGCGCAAACTCGCTTTGAATAATAATTCTTAGAATACCGTTTACATTTTCGTCAAATCAGTATGCAAATTTTTGTAATACACGTAAGATGTACATGTGGCCTTTAGGAAGAAGTTTCAACGGTTTTTGGCAACGTCCCATTTTTTTTTCCTTTAAAAAAAAACATACAAAAATCGATGTGATAAAAAAAACCCACCTCCGTGTGTAATTAATTATAGAACGAATTTAAATTTTTTCTATATTCTAAACTTTTTAAATTTACATTCCATTCAATTTCTCATGTATAAAACTGGAGATATTTTAACACGATCAAAAAACAGATACAAATAATCAACAACATGCCAATTTTTTCAAATAAAAAAGGCCTGAAATTGATAAAAATCCACTTTAAGACCTATCAATATCCACACAATGCAACGTGTGCTTGTAGCAAAGAATGATGCTGTAGTGTCGTGGCCGATCATTAAGTAAATTGGACACCGTTTTACACGACTTAACGAATGCACGCATACGTCCCGTATTATTCACTTCTCGTCATCTAGAGCAATTTGCGGCCTCGTGTATCTCGAGTACACATCGCGAATGATACGTGGTATCTTCTTGAAACCTGTGCCCACTATTCTGTCTATTGAATTATCGAGCAATCAAACGCTAGTTACCGAATCTAGCTGTAACGACATATGCACACACGTACCTATGATTATAGTCAACAAACAAACAAAATAACTGTTGTGCAAACTAAGACTTTCACTAGCTTTCTCAAAACTGCGCAGTTACTTTTTCTTCAGTCTAGCATAATTTCCGAAAGCGTTATAGCTCAGTTTTCAAAGAATTATTGGCGAAATCGGTCGACTGATGTTTGCGTTCGTGATATTCAATTCCAGGTATCGATGCCCGTAAAACGAGCGGCAGCAGCCGAAGAAGTGGCGGAAGCAGCGGTTCCCGTTATTCCTCGAGGGCGACAGCGAGGCCTAATAGACAACCACAGCAGACGCATCAAGGTAATTAAAAACATGTTTTACGACTGCAGCTTCGAGTCACGTTCATCAATCACAAAGCGAAATAACACTAGCACACTCATTTTATTCAGCCAAATAGCTTTGAAGTCTCGAAGAGCATAAGACACTCACGAAACGACGTTATATGCTCATTAGTTAGTTTGGTAGTTATATTTTTTTGGTTTTTATACGATATTGAAGTGAGTCAAGCGAAGAAAGGACAAGAATACAGAGACTGGGCCGCCAAGTTAACCGGTGCGGGTAATGAACCCTCGAGACCAAAAACCGGTGGAACTATCAGTCAACATAGAAAGCCAGGTAAGAAGGACTTGGGAATCGTGGATAGGTACATTTCATTTACAAACAGCACCATCATCTTTTATGTCTATAACGGGTTCGACTACTGGAAAAGAGGGGCAAAAAAAAAATCAAACAGCTACAGTATTGGTTTTTGTAGGAGGATCGGAACCGGGCAAGGTTGGTTGGAACGTGCCGGATCATAAACCAGCTGGAGGAATAGGAGCGAAACCTTCGGCTCCGGATCTAGCTACGAAGACCAGCGCAACAAACGTGCAGTCGGGATATCAGCCTTCGGGTAACATTTTTGTTTCTTCTTAAATTGCCTGAAAAATTTGAGGCAACAAATTTTTCTTTCGAAATTAAAATATACGTACGGCGGTAGAAAAAAAAATTATTGAAACCCAACCCTTTTGCATAAACCTACAGATTTTTCTGATAAGAAACAAAAAAATACTAAATATTGCTTTTCTATTCTAGGCGGATACAATCGTCAACCCTCGAATAATCCGAATTACGGCCAATCATCCGGCAATCAGTACAATCCATCGTCGGGACACGGTTACAATCCTCCCGTGGGTCAGGGCTACAATCCTTCGGTTGGCGGATCTCATAATCCCTACGGATCAGCACCGTCCTACGGTCAGACTCACGGTGCGCCGCCGGTATACAGTCCTCACGGTTCACCACCAGGCTACAGTTCTCACGCCGCTCCGCCGCCTTACAGCCAACCGTACAATCCTTACAATCCATCGTACGGTCAATCGTACAATTCCCATCCTGGAGTCGGTTACAATCCACCGGTTGGCCATGCACCTCAGACCATTCTCGTTCAGCAAGCCGGCGGTAATTCCGGTAGACCCGGCATCGGACAACTTGCGAAAGAAGCTTTCGTGTTTGCCGGTGTGAGCGCCGGTGTCAATGCCGCAGTGAACAGATTAATTCCCGGAGGAATTTACGGAAACAGCGGTCATAGCGGCAGCAGCAGCGGATCTGTTCCCGCTGTCGCTGGACCAGTCAGTCACACGCAAATCACCTATAATAATTATTATAACAACGGCACTGCGGCAGAGCCCGGTAGTCCTGCTGCAGCTGTCCCGGCGAATCCAGGAGCTGCACCAGCTGCCGCTCCAGGAGCACCAGCTGCTCCAGCACCAGCCGCCGCTCCAGCAGAAACTGCAGCCGCTGCTTCCAATACCAATACCTCGCCTCCTGCTGCTCTTGCACCTGCACCAAATGCAGCTCCTGCCGATCCGCAGGATGCAATTGCGCAGAATAATCCTAGTCCTCTTGGGTTCATAATTACTAATGCCGATTTGAAGAAATTGTCCGAAGATCTGGTTAGCAAGGAGAAGAATAATGCCTTCAAGTATATTACGATGAGTCTGCAAGGACAGAAGATGGATGACACTGTTACGGATGATGCTCCTGAACCGTAAGCTTATTTTTTGATTTTTTTTTAGACGATTGTTTTGATTCGTATGGAAAGTAAATGAATTGGAATGAATTCTTTGTAAAGAAAGAAGTTATGGGACTACATTTACGCATATCTGTTTTCTGATAAATATAGTAAAGTTATTTGCAATTTAATGAGCAAAAGAACTCATTCATTCTTATTCTTATAACTGCTTTTCACGAAATTTTCCAAGCAAGATTTTACTAATATGAGAATAATTGTATAATTTATCCTGAATAATTTGTAAATTTAATATTTGCAGACTTTTGAGCGTGAAAGACGAAGCCTACGAGCTCCCAACGATCAAGGCAGTTCTAGCAATGTACGACAACTACGAGCTCGACGTGAAAACCAAAGAAGTTGTCACGCCGGAAGAGCGCAGAGAGGAGGGAGAATTGCTCGATAAATTCTTGGAGACAGATGTACTCTCCACCGCGATGAAGTTCCTCGCTGATAAGGGTTACATACCGAGTGACGAGTACGAATACAAAGACGCCCTGAGACGCATATGGTTCTCGCAATTCAAGAGAATCGACGGTGACGCTTCAAGCTCCGGTTTCGAGACGGTATTCCTTGCCGAACAAATTGAGAAAGAGATAATCGGCCTTCACAATTGGATATACTTTGCCAAGCAGGAAGAAGCCAAGAAGGCCAATTATCTTGGATACATCAAGCAAACATCTCTCGGAAACGTGAGTATATCGACAAAAATTATTTCACCTTAAAAATCCCTGATTTCTCCCGTCTACGCAAATTTCACAGCAATAATAATTTAATAAAAATCTTTCAGAGCGGAGCTGTCGTGAAATTGCGATCAAGCTTAAACGACATCGTTCAACCGGTCAACACGATATTCGTGGGAACATCGCCCGAGCTGGAATTAGCTCTCTACACTGTGTGCTTCTACACACGACCGAACAATCCTTGTCCCGTGACAATCGGAGGTACCGATTTCGTGATAATCGCAAACAGGGTCAATTATTTCGGCAAGGATATCCTAGTCTCGGCCTATCCGGAAATATAATTTAAAAAAAAAAAGAAAAAAAACTAAACTAATATAATCTCGATCGTGACTCTATAAAACGTCACGCAACAAATTTTTATGCATCTGATTGTAATTTTTGTTTGCATACCATTATTAATGCACGTCTCGTTTGAGCCGAGCTGTATCACATGACACTGAAAGAATACTCCTCTTCAAAGTACCACAATAACAATGATTTTTAATCCACTGACCTGGCAAACGAGTTCGTAAAGCTTTCGGCGATGCGAAGAAAGCTCCAGCAGTGGAATAATCGAAGGTCGCCCGTGTGCGCATCGATTTGGTGCGTCGGTTTCCTTCCAGCAAGAAATTAGACTCTCACACTGTTTCAACGTTAGAGGATCGCCGAACTTAATCGCTCCTAAAATGCATCATTAGTTTTCAGCACACTTATTTTTATTTATTTTTTTTATTATAGTGATTTTAGAGCCAAATTTTCTTTGTGAACTTAAATATTTTTGTCTTACTAAAATATTTGAGGGTTTTTACCGTGGCAAGCCTCGGAAGCGATGGCATCGTGAATTGTGAAGGGCATAAGCTTTTTCGTTCCATTTTCGATGAGATTGTTCAACACCTCTTGCAATAACTTTCTTACCGCGATTTCCACCTCAATGTTATCAGCGCGAAATGACTTTTTCAAGAAACATCGCGGTACCGCGAAAATCAACAAAGTCGACTCGTTGCGCAACGCTAAATTCAAGCCGTATCGCGCCAGCAGAGACTGATTCGACGAAAGTAAATTGCAGTTCGAGGTGGAAAGGTCGGATATTATTATCGGGCGATGTAGAGCCATCGAAATAAATTGTTGATTTTTCTCATCCCTCTTGTACGCTGCAATTGGATTTTTTTTTTCAAAATTCGACAATATTTCATAGTAATTAAAAACTGTTGATGATCGACCAATAAATAAAAAAATATATGTGAGTGAACAGGACCCAGATCAGAGTCGAAACGCAACAAACAACAAAGATAATCAACGGAGATTATTAACATTATTTCTTATAACTTCATAGTCGATACTGCCTTTCATCGTTGCACACTCGCTCATAATTTCCGCTCATAATCTCTATTAGTGATAATGATCACTTTTGAAGGATTCTTATTTTTTTTTAATTTGCTATGCGACAACATACCTCTGAGAAGATTTTCGTAGCGAATTCTCTCGTGCATTGCGTGTTGATCGATTACGACAACCAATTTCTTGTCGTCTTGTTTCGTCAATGCAACGATAAACTCCTGATTCACTTGATTCAATACCTGAAGTTCAACATAAGAATTACGTACATTTATATTACATTCAGATTAATAAACATTCTGAAACCCTTTTTTATCTTTATTTATAAATTTACCGTCATAGACTTCAATGATTCGACTTTTAGTTTGAATTCCAATGAACGTTGTGTGCATCGTCGAACTTCAAGATCTTGGCGGCGATGATTAAAGTTCAGATTCATCGGTACTTCAACGTCTACCGACAGATCTCTGTTGATCAATTTCTCATTTAAAAATGGAAGAAGCGCGTGTAGATTGAGAGGAAGGAATTGGAATCGCTTGTAAAGAACAGGACGAGCTGCCTTGCAGTTTTTCTCCCTAATGGAATTTCGCGTTTCTGGCTCGTAAATCCAGTCGGACCATTGAGAGCAATCAATGTCATAAGTCTCCTCTATAAGATTCGACAATCTTTCGTTGCATTTTTGGCTTATCCACAGAACATCGTGATTCTCGTAATGATATTCCTTCGCTGTTGGTAATAATTCATTCGCAATTTTATTTTCCGATTTTTGTAGCGTTTGTCGGAAACTTTTTTGGCTTAATTCTACAGCCTCGGTATGATCTGAAAGCCAATGTTGCGATTCATTGGGAAATTCCTCAATATCGTGTGATTTTTGAATTTTTTTTTGGCTCATCGTCCACGTATATTCATTGCAATTCCGTTTTTTTGTAGAAACACTTGCGGATGAACTTTTACTTTGCATTTGTGGCAGAATTTTGCTTCCATCGAGCTGCAATTTTTGGACACAGCTCTCGCCTACGATCGAGATTCTGCATTTCTCGCCACGTTTTAAGGCGGAATTTTTACTTTGACTCGTACTTGCTGTTTTTGGCAAGGATTCGCTTTTAGCGTGTTTTGCTTTCTCAATAAATTCTTGGCTTGATCGTGAGACCCGAAAATCTTCGTATTTGTGTTCCTTTGTAAACGCAAAGACCTCTGAATTTCTGTTTTGTGGTGCTGGTGCGGCAATATCACGATTCGTAACATTAGACTCCTCACTACTAAATCTCGTGAGTTCCTTGATTTCACATAGACTTTTCATCCTATTTTTAATCGCTGTAGTAAAGTTTCTTCTCTGAAAGCTGTGCTTGGATACTTTAGTGAGAAACGATCTTTTCTGTTTTGCTCCGAGAATTCGTCCCATCGATCGACAAGCTATCGATGGAATTATTGGCTTATAAGCATCAAAAGCCTTCGAAGCTTTTGGCTTTTTTGTCTCAATTTTCTCGAAACATTTCCTAACAGACTTCAATATTTCATCGATCTGACGAAAATTCACAGTCACCTTAGTATCCTCAAGTGAAGTACTATATTCAGAGTCCAGGCAATCAATATACACGAGGAAAAATATATTTTCCAGGCAGGAATTTGCATTTTCTGCACATGGATAACATATCTTAGTTAGAATTTTGATAATTAAATTCTCGAGTACAGGACAATTCACGGGTCTGAAATTCAGTAGAATTTGCTGAATTCGTCTGAAATCCATACAATTCGATCCCCAAAATCCGGAAATCTTCAAATTTCCATGAATTTGTTTTTTCATACATTTAATTTGTCTTGAGCTCACAGGTTGCTCAAATAACACTCTGAGCAAGCGTTTTTGCTTCTGAAACTTTCCTATTCTCAGCAGAATACTTTCCCTGATATCGTCTCTAACTGAGAAGGAAACCTGTGGAAAATTTACAAAAAAAAACATTTGTAGAGCAAAAAAAAAATAAAAACATTTACAGATAATTTCTTGCAGCTCACAGCTTATTATCGGTAATGAAAATTTTTTAACCTGTGTATTTACCAGGGAAAGGTAAACAATTATAAATTTAACAGCAAATGAATTAATTTCTCCACTCCATTTACAAAGCTCGCTCGAGGCATAGACAGTAACAGTTGTACCACAGGATGGGCGATTTTCTATTCTTTGCAATTTAGGAGAATCCCCATTTCTGAAAAACTGCATGAAGAATAACAAATCTATGAAGAAGCATGAAAATGAGTGTAAATTAAAATTGATTCTTTACCGGCTGAAGAAATTTACCTTTCCGTATGTTTCTCCAGTTAATTGGCTTCTAGACATAAAGATCAGACATGATGAGAGACCTCTGATGTTGACTAAACTTCCTTCCGATTGAAAATTCTTCTTCTTTTCTATTACATTATTTTCTGCAGTTTCACCTTTCGCAGAATATTCTCCTATGCATCTCAATGTGTTTTTTGGAATGCCAGAGCCATTGTCGATTACTTGAATCTTTTGATCACCAATGTGTATTCTAATGGCGATTGCAGTTGCTTGAGCTTTTAAAGAATTAAGAACCTAGTTGTGAGAGAAAGATTTTTAGATTAGATACCAGCATTAGTTCTGTGATGAAAGTATTTTGGATAAATTGGACAATCCGACTCCAGCTTGAAGTTAATTGCAAACAACAGAGATTTTTGCATGTGCTGTAAATAAAAGACTTTTCCAGAAAAAAATTAGTGAATTTTTGTATTAATAATAATAATGATAATAATGATAATAATGATAATAATGATAATAATGAAAATAATGATAATAATGATAATAATGAAAATAATGATAATAATGATAATAATGATAATAATGATAATAATGATAATAATGATAATAATGATAACATTTAAAAAATGAGAACCCATTTAAGTTCTTCAGAAGAATGTAGCAAAATATAAAGTGAAATGGATAAATAAAATTAGAGATGTATTTTAAGTGTAGTCCTGAAAATCTGAAAAAATAATATATTTTATCAAAACAATTGTTAGAAATCTTAAAATCAGAGAAATAAACCTTTTCTCTGAAATCTATTCCCTTTTGTGTCAAAGAAAACTCGAAAATTGGGAAAAACCGCAATAACATAATAAAATTTTATGTTACCAAAAAATTTCCAAGGCTTTTGAAACGAAAAATGAGAGGCTTTCAAAAGAAATATCTTCACCAGTGTTCGACAATTATTCGACAACAAATGAAGCTGAGAATGACTTTCTTACCAGTTCCAATAAGCAGTGTTCGAGAGTCGTGGGATCATTGAGTCCTGGCATCATTGAATTGTAAATGGTAAATTTATTTCGCTATTTTATAATAATTAAATCTACGTAACTCTACGTTTTTTTGTCGACGATAATGAAATAACCGTTTTAAACTTTTTTATTTTTATTCCGACATTGTTACTTTTCCCTTCTGGTCAGAAAATGCGCATCAAATCAGCAACTAAATTGGCAGTAAAAAATCGAAAAATATCACTTATTTATCAATTTCTATATTTTCCAGCATAAAATTACTTTTTAACACCCGCGAGAACATATTACAGTTATTTTAATTAACATATAATTACAATTTTTCGATATCGGATGATGTTCAGTTGTGAATTGACTTAAAAGTACCTAAAAACGCCCGAAACAAAGGAAGAGATTCTGCGTAACGCCTTTTTCGAACTTTTACCGGTAAATTCAACGCTTTCGCGGAATAATAAACGAGGTACAGAAAATTACAGAATTCTTTATTAGTGAGTTTTTCAAAGTTCTCCTCCACAATTTCGCAAATACAGCTCGAAAATACTAATAACAATACACTTTTACACGACATTCAACAAATTCTTGAAGAGTGCTGTTAATCTGCTAGTGATCACAGTCTCGATTTCTTTCGGTCGCAAACGATTTCGATGGCCCTGGGAGGGTCTCGGCAGTTGTTGCGTCGCACAGGGAAAAGGGGAAGAATAAAAATAAACGTGAAGCAACGCCTGTAAAGGTAATAGAATTTTTAAGTTTTCTTGTTAATTCGTAAATTTTCCTATTTTTTGTTTTTTTTTTTTAATTAAATTATTACACAGCACGCGGGATTTTTACCTCGCTCGCACTCGGCCTTTTCACGGCATTGTAAACAAGAATACTTTTTATGAGATCCAAAGCATCTGGCGTTGTGTCGGGTATTATGTGCTCCCAAGGAATTCCTTTGTGATAAGGAAATGTTATTTTGTTGTAATCGGGCAAAGAACTCAGCTCTGGCCATGTTTCTGCTGTTGGAGTGCCCAGATGTCTCAGAACTATTGCCAATTGTTCTATGTCAGTCTCACCCTGCGATAATTCATATTAAAGTCAATTAAAGCATTTAGATAAAAACAAGTAATTACGAAATTATTCAAATTTAGATCGGGAATTTGGGATTATGTGAAGAAAAATATGGATCTCGAATGATTTTTTAACTTTTTTTATTTTTTATTTTTAAAATTTTTTTAAAATAAAAATATATGATGAATTCTCTAAGAATTGCCAAAATTGATCAACATACTTTTTCATAAAATCCAAAAAAAAAAAAAGTATGGAAGCAATAATAATAACATAGTGCAAGATTCTACTGTGCAATCTTTTTTTTTTTTCTTAGGAACCACTAACAGGGAAGAGCGGTGAATTGTTGAGCATCTCTCCAAAAATACAGCCGACTGACCACAAGTCGATAGACTCTGTGTAAAATTTAGCTCCGTACAACAATTCTGGTGCTCTGTACCATCGAGTGGCAACTTGATGGGAATAAGGCTTTGTAGAGTCTTCCCACATTAGTCTCGCCAGACCAAAATCTGCAATTTTCAAGACGCCTTCGCTGTTGATCAGCAAATTTGCTGGCTTCAAATCCTGTGGAATATTTAATAACAAGGTTTCCCAACTATTTTACAAATCTTGCGAATATTTTCCCAAAAAAAAAAAAAAGGAATTTACCCGATGCATAATATTTTTTCCATGCATATAAGCTACACCTTCGAGCAACATTTTCATGTAGCATTTTGTCTGTGCTATTGTAAGCGGATTGTCATTGTCCTTCAATGTCTCCCACAATCCTGATGGCATATATTCAAAAACCATTACAAAATCGAGTCCAGAAGGAAAGGCATCCAGTAATTCTATAATCTAGGGTACAAAAATGCAATTTTTAGTTGCAATAAAGGCCCTTTTTTTTTTTACAAACGGATGCTCGGTAAAGTAAATCTCACATAAGGATGTTTAAGTTCTTGCAAGGTTTTAATTTCTCTTATCACAGACGTTGGTATTCCATCTTCGACTCTCTTGAGCAGTACTTTTTTCAATGCTACCTCTTGGCCTTTTTCATTGTGCGTTGCTTTTAAAACAACACCATGAGCTCCTTCTCCAATTCTTCCAGTCACGGTATATCTGTCCATTTGAATCGCACTTTTGCCGAAATTTCCTTAAGAATATTACAAAGAAAATTTCTAAAAAATTACTAAAAAACTGTACTAGTCCATTGCTGGAATAAGACTGTCCTCTATCCACTTTGTTGTGGATAGAGAACAGGTGCAGGTGCACCATCTGCCCACCTGACTTCCCTCTGATCAATACTACAATATTATTGTATACTGCTGCTTGAGTCTGAACTCAGCTGGCACAAAAAAATCAGAGAATTAAACATGTGAATGAATTATCTGAAGTAAACTCTAAACTGGTTTTTTTTTTTTTTTTTTTTTTTGCATACTAGAAAGACTTGTTGCTCTAATTAATAAAATAGGACAGGAAAATATAATCGCGATGAAACGTCGAATATTTAACTGCATAGCCAGTGAAGAAGATCAGTCACTGACAATTCATTATTACATTCGTTTGAGGAAGAACAAGCTCTACAAGAATTTAATATTATTGAGCTTATCACAGTCAGTCATGTACGTTATTTACAAGATGTTAATGATGATACGAGAGTACGAGCACGATTTTCTTGGCATTTGGAGCTACGCGATGTTCAACGTTTCGAAAATTTTCGCTTTTCTTCTTTTACCGACTTTTGTCCTATCGCGCTTCCAATGTGAGTCAGAAAATTATTTCCACCCACACGATAAACGCGATTCGTATAATTATATTTCTCTCGTTTTTTACAGTGCAAAAGACCCTTCGGTACGGAATCCTTCTAAATTCTCTAATAATTTTTATTCACTACGTTAAATTGGTAGAAACTGTAATTCCCGTTGCAATCGTTATGGGACTTTTGTCTGCAACAATATGGGTTTCGCAACAAACATACATGTACAAATTGGCGAAAATAATGAGCAAAGTTTCTGGCGACGATTTGGAAACCGTTTTATTACGCTTTTCTGGAATATCTTTCAGTATTTACAGGGCATACGAGATTGCTTGCTATCTACCGATCGCTTTTGGTCAGTGTTCGAGAAAATATATGGGGCATTCTATGGTAATTTACACGAAATGAAATCAGTTTAATATAATTTTTTACAAATTCAATTTTTTTCAGTGTGTTTAGTCATTTTTTTTCAATCATAGGTCTTCAGTGGTAACAATATAAAGAAAAATGAGGAAAATTGAAGATGATTGAATTTCATCCTGTATGAATTACCATGAAACGCCCCATATATATAGAAATAAAAAAGAATACAGTTCCCTAACATGAATTTTAGTTCCCTCTTCAAACGCGACTTCAAACAATAGCAAAATTCATTGCGGAACAAGATTCAACTTTGGTAAATTGCATACATAATAATGATGCTTTGCTTTTAATAACTAAACACCTATAATGTTTTTTTTTTTACACTTAGGTACCTACAAATCATTATCGGAATTCACACTTCCTCCAAGCAACGAGCGTTCCTACATTGCGAGCGTAACAGTGATTATACTCGCCATTTGCCTGCTTTTATTATCTACACTTCTGATTGATCCTCCTCATAAGTACAAACTTTTGTTAAATCCCTCCTTAAGAAAAGCTCTTTCACGAGACGATGAATAATCGTACCAAGTTTCATCCTCTCAAAATGCAACAGATTAACGACTACCCATTTGGGTTTTGAGAAATATTATCCAGGTTTGAGAACGATAATTCGTTTGTTCAAACGTCGAAGATTGCAACTAATGATCCCTATGAGCTTCTTCGCAGGGTATGAAAAAATGATAAAAGCTTACGATTATACGACGGTGAGAAAATGCAATTACTGTGTTTTTCCATTGTAGCGTAGATAAATTGTAATAATTAGCAATTTATTTTTTTTTTTGCAGGCGTATGTAGGATGCGACGAGTCTTCGACGCGTGCAATTTACGTTTATTTTCTCGGATGCATTGCGGCCAGTCAAATGTCTTTATCTCTTGCTCCTCTGGTTGAATTAACAAGTCTTCAGATCATGCTTTCGATAGCAGCATTGACGCATCTAATCTTAATATTAGTATTATTGTTGAATAATCAGTTTGGTTTGATCAGTTATTACATAATATCTGCTATGTGGGCTCTGGCTTCTTCAACGTGGGATTGTCTATTGTATGGTAATTAACAGAGATTTTAAAAGGAGGCTGAACTTTGTTTAATTTTATGTGAACGTTAATAATTCGAGATGCAGTTCTTTATGGGATGCTATCACCTACCGAGGAACTTGAATCTTATTGCCACCTTGGATTCTGGTATTCCGTAGGAGCTTTAGCCAATCTTGTGCTCATAAGATTGGTCAGCGTGTCGTTTAAATTGTGGACGGCATTCGTGAGCGTGTTGATAGCAACTACAAGCGTCTTTATGCTGCCATACATCATAAACTACGTTCCAAAAAAGGTGTAGATTTTAGTGCTTTGATCGCGGCTGCTTAATTACATTTTCATACATTTTTAACAGGTGGAGCCTACAAACGTTGATATTCCTGGTAAAAGCGGGACTTCTGCATCCGCTGGACCAGGTTTAAATGATAAAACACGCAAAGCTGGTGTGTATTTTGGAAAAACAAGCGCAACTCGAGATTACTACCCACCCGAAGTTAAATCAATTTCTACTTCGAAAATTCATCACGTAGCGATCCCAAAGACGAGACCTCGATTTGAGTGAGTTTTCCATGTTGATATTATTTATCTAGATTTTCGCGGATATAAAAATAAATATTTATTAACGATTCAACAGACGCCACGAATACTCGAACGAGGAAGTTCGGGTATTGTTTTAATCAACGAGAATAGATGTTGAGCTTGCATCTGAGGTATTTGAAATTTCACAAGGAAAAACCAGGGCTGAAGGACTTACGGTCGATAAACTGTATAAACAAAAGAAACATGCAAAAAAAAAAGATGTTCATGTATTGTTAATAAATACACTTACTACTACTATGTATGAAATATATACACGAATAAAGAGAATTTTCAAACAGACGTAGATTTTTTAGACACAATCAGTACTTCTCGTCTTTTGCCCGAAAGATCATTTGTGGCCAAGTACGACGCTTTACAGTTTTTGTTACCGACCGAGCATATGTGTACGATGTGCTACACGTCGTCTGTTTATCTCAGATTCCCGCAAGTGCGACAGAGATAGCTGAAACATAGAATTGTTTCACGGTCAATCAGTCGGATAAAAAAGTCGGAAAAATCTTGTCCTGTAGAATTACTTAAACAGAGATCAGCATTCTCGGCTTGTATCCAACAGATCAGCCGTGACCGAAGAAATTTGGATTACAGTTTTTCTTTTACCGACCGAGTAGCTTCACATCCTCAAAATATTTTCGTCATGACCGAGGCGACTGGTCGAAAACGCCTAGACTACCGCTGCTGTCTGTCAATCTTGTTTTCAATCGTTGATTCCCGAGGTCGCAAGAAACCCGAACGTATTAAATTCAATGACATTATAGTAGCTAAAAGTGTCTGAAAATAACGATATCGCGAATTCCATGAGATATCGAAGGCGAAACTATCGCGGGTTCGATCGAAAATGACGAGTAAAAAGAGCCATACGTTGAGAATCGAGACGGAAATTGATAAGAACAGAAGCGAAGGCAATTGGAAAAAGGTTATAGAGTTGGCTGATCATCTCAAGGAAATTTATCCGAGCAATGGTAATTGATAATTCTTATTCTCTCCTTTCTATAAATCCCTGCAATTATCACTCGCACTTATGTTTCTATTAATCTATAAATATTTTAACAATCACTCTATCAACTGCAATAACAATTTCTGCTTTCACCTGTTTCTTGTTTTTGTAGAGTGCCTCGCAAATTTTCTCAGCGGCGAAGGACGTCTGGAAAGCTTTTTGGAACAAACACCACCGGTAGACGCTAATGTCACCAAGGCAAAGTCTGGTCTTGCCGAGACTAAACGTTTCTTGCTACTCGCTGCTAACGAAAGTGACAAACAGGTGGTTTACATATGCTGAGTATGGTACAGGAAAATCCTATTTTTTTGCCATTTTTATTATTATTATATTTTATCTGACACACACAAAAACTCTTCTTTTTGATGAGAAACAAAAAATTATAAATAATTGATGAGATCTAAACTTATTTGGAAGTTGTGACCTGATTTTTAATTTTTAATTTTTAGTTTTTAATTTTTAGTTTTATTTTTTAGTGAATATCGAAAAAATATGCCTAATTTTAACAAAAATTATTATTGTTATAGACTTTTATTGATTTATTTATATTTTTCAATATCACTCATTTTTTTTTACAATAATTCTTCAATTTTTTAAAATATAACACAGTTTTTCAGTGACAAATACATTGCATTACAAAACTGCATATTTGCAATTAGTTTGGTTTCTTAAATTGCCAGTGAAACAACAGCAGGCTGTTGCCGAACAGTTTCACACATTAAATACAAAAACTCTAAAGATATACATGAGAATTTTGACAAAAAAAAATTTTCTTAATAAAAAATTTTGTTGCGACCTCCAAATATTTTTTCACCTCATTGATTTACGAGAATTTGATTTTTTTCATAGAGAATAATTGTTGGGAGTAAAATAATAATTAAAAAATGGCAAAAAAGTGGAGTACCCTAGTTTGTGTTATTCCTATTTAGTCGCGATCACTGATTAAGATTAATTTACAGGCAATCGTTGTGCTGGATGCTCATCTTCTCCTGGGAAAATTGCATTATGCAATGGGAATGTACGAGGAGGCGCTTCAGCACTATCAGCAAGCGGAGCTTCAATCTCTGACAGAGAAACAATTACCTAGTCGGAGTTTACGTATAATAGCCGAGTCATTTGCGATCAAAGGTTGGATATACCACAAATAAAAAACAGTAGAATCTCAATTGCTTGAAGAAAAAAAATTCTAATTTTCTTTAGAGTTCTGTGGAATATCTAGAATCAGTACAAATTATTTTAGATTTTTTAATGTAGATTTATTCATATAGTGAAAAAAAAATAGTATTAAGAAGCGCGTAATAACTGAACTAATTATCTTTTCTTCTTTTTTTCTTATCAATACAGGTCTGTGCATGGAGAAGCAACTTCCAAATTTAAAGTCCAAGTACAAATTAGCAGAGTGGCACGAGCAGGTGATAAAGTGCTTCGAGATTGCCGGTGATTTGACGCTCGTTTATCTCCAAGAGCAAGACAAATTGGCGATGCAGCCACAAAACGGTACCTCTACCATCAATAGCAGTAGCATAGGTAGTTGTTGATGCGATTAAAAAAAAGAAAAAAATATATTTGACATCACGAGCTCTTTTCTCAAACCATCGTTGTTCTTTTTTTTTTTTTTTTTTGTAGGTTCTTACTCTCCTCAGCCTTCCCCTAGCAGTACGAAGCACGTTGGGCCTATACTAGAAACAGCTCTGCAGAGAGCACCATTATTACAGATTCAGAGTGGCAATACCCAAGCCGCGATAAATCGTTACAGGGGCATTTTGTCCGCTGTCGAGTCAACGGCAACGCAGAGCCTTCGGCTCACGCTGACTCGACAGTTGGCGGAGGTATTGTTGCGCGGTGTTAGCGGATCGCTCTATCAGCCTCCGGAACCGCCAGCGGCTTCTTTGGGTAAATTTATGAGCTGTTTGAAAAATTAAAAAAAAAAAAATAAAATAAACCAAAAACATGGATTATCGTAAAAGTGTGGTAACTTTATTTTGGAGCCGTAATTGTAATTTTTGAAGCAATAATTGAAATTATATTTTTCTTAAGAGTTAAATAATTCTTAATCAATTAGAATAAAATATTGAAATTTTAGGTTTATATAAATCTAAATATATATATAAATCGCAATAATTTAAAAGTCTGTAAAAGAGAAATTTAAGTCAGTGGACAGACAGAAAATCCTTTTTTTTTACCGTTTTATTGACAAATATGTAAAATATCTACTTCATCATTTTTAAATCGCGTTTTCGTGAAATAATACTAATAACCGCAAAATGAATATAATTTTTTTTTTTAAATGTTAATCCAAAAAATATACATTAACACAATTTTTATGACTTAATAATAATTCTTACGAATATATAGGCACCGGCACGACGAATCGAAGAGTAAACCACTATTCGTCGAATGTTGGAGCCGCCGAATCACCGTGGAAACCGAAGAAATACGTAGGACCGAATTTATTCGTTCCCCGCAATGAGAACGAGGAGATGATACTTCTGTTGTTGATTAGCGAGGCGATGGCAGTGAGGGAGGCAGTGCTAAGTCAGTCGCCGGAATTCAAGGAGGCCCGGCTACACGCCTTTGAGAATGCCACAGCGGTTTACGATCTTCTTACTGTCGTTGTCGTGCGATGGAGTCAAGTGGAGCTTCTCTTTGAAGTGAGTGAGGCAGTCACTTTTTCATATTTCCCTTTTTTCCATTTTTTTTTTTCGTGATATATAATTATATATAATAATTGCAGTCATTCGAGCGAGCTATGAAGTTTTCTCATCAGGAAGTTCACGTCTGGACGCAATATGCCCTGTGCTTGATTAATCTTGCGAGGTACATTCAGGCCTACGCTGTTTTGAAAGTCGTCGCGAGACTATCGCCACAAAAAGTGATGCCTTGCCTTCTGGCAGCAAGACTCTGTTATGAACATCTTAATACCGTAAAGGAAGGCGTCGAGTGGAGCCAAAAAGCTCTGCAAAGGGAAACCGCGAGTCCCCAGGGGCTTCAGTCTCGATGCCATCTTTATATCGGCATCGGGAACAGCATACTCGCAGCTGGGACGATACTCAAGCAGGACAAGAGTCTTTACACCACGACGGCGTTGGATTCATTTCACAAGTAAGCTACACAATTTATTTATTTATTTTTTTAATTAATTTCGAATTCCCTTGGAACGTAGTTCTCGATTAGATTATTTTAATAATTTATAATTTATCGTTGGCGTAACAGAATGAAACTGACATGACAAAAAAATTGCTAGCCCCGAACCGTGACTAAACGGATCTTTAAAAAAAAAACTCTTTTCGTCTGAAATCGGGAGCGTCCCCATTAAGCCTGAAATGTAGGGCAGGAAAATCCCGAAAATAGGTCACTGGGTCTTTTACACGCGATATCCTTCCGCTTCAGTGTTCATGAAAAATATCAAAATTGTACGCTCTAGTCTCAACTGTGATTTGCTATTTTCTTCTTGATTTTTACAAAAGCGCTGAAACCTTTGACGCTCTCGAAACCCTAAAAGTTGCGGTAATTCACTAGTACACAAAAATCGACGAAATTACTATAAAACAATTATAGAATTTTCTCAAATAATTATTTATTTTATTGTGCAATATTCGAAAATATGAAATAATGAAAAAAATGGAAGAAATTTCCAAATTTTCAACCCTTAAATTTCACGTTTATTAAACATTTACACAAAAAATTGTGTTTGTTTACAAGATGTAAATGCCGACTGCGCTCTAGCGCATCGCTAAATTGATCGAAACGGGCGTCTTCATTAGCGCACTTTTTTCCAAGGCCACTTATCGAATTAACGCTCGTAAAGCCGGGTCGAAGGTCTCTCGGAGTTGCGGCACAAGAGAGACGCATTGCGGTAGACGAGACACATCCGATTGAGGTCTACGAACGTATTTTCTTTTTTTCTTTTCTTTCTTTTTCTTTTAGGGCCCAACAATGCGATCCGAATGATCATCTAGCCGAATACTATTTGGCCCATGAATACGCCGTCAACAGACAGATTAACGAAGCAATGGTACACGTGAAGGTTGCCTTGAATTTGCGCGCGGAGCATACACCGTCCTTGCACTTATTGGCGTTGTTACTTTCGGCTCAGAAGCAATACGCCGACGCTCTTCATTTGATAAACAGCGTGCTCGAGGAATATCCGGACAATCTGAATTTTCTCTATGTCAAGGCAAATCTCGAGTTACACAGCTTGGGCGGCGAGGAGGCCCTCGTCACGATAAAACGCATGCTGCATTTGTGGCGAAATTTGTACGAGGATCAGACAAACGTTGACTGTAATGATCAACAGAGCGAGAAACGTAGCGAGACACGAAGCGTATTTCAGGTTTATACATCGGAAATGTCCGACAAGGATTCCAGTGAGTTTAATTTGCTCGTCGATTAAACGTTTTAACGAATTGATGTACACGTTTAGTAGGTAGTCGTGCGTTTCTCCATCAAGTAACAGAAGTTTTGTATTCCGTCACGCGATCGAATATTCGCAGGCTCTATGCACGCACAATCGTTGGCTGCCTCGAGGATCGAGCAGGCTCTATCCGAGGTGGCCTCCTCCTTGAGTTCCTTCACACCGAAACCCGGCCCTCAACGCGCCTGGCTCCTACAGCTACAAATTTGGCTACTGTTGACCGAAGTTTTTTTGGCTCTTGATCGTCCCGAAGGCGCAACGCTCTCTCTTCAAGAAGCCACCAATATATTTCCAATGAGCCATCATATTATGTATACTGTAAGAATTTACACGGAGATTGTAGTAATTGAGAGAATACTGATTGGAGACCGGACCTTGATTTTTTTTTTTTACAGCGTGGCTTGCTGCACGAGTATAAACTCGAATATGCAGAGGCGAAACAGTGCTATCAGAATGCCGTTTCGATAAATCCTTCGCACATCAAGAGTCTCCAGCATTTGGTAAATAAATAAATCGTCTCTTATTTGAATTTGATAAAAATTTAATTTGCAGCAAAAAAAAAATGTACAATTAAATAGTCATTTTCTCTTAAACTGTCTTATAACACTTTTTTACAGATTTTTTACGTAAAATGTTATAAATTTTTTTCTTACATAATTTTTGTATGTAAAAAAAAATGTCTACAATTAACCATAAATTTTATCAGTGTCTTAAGGCTGCGTTTTAACCCGTTAACTGTATAATTTATATCATTCGCTGGAAATTTTTTCTGAATCAAAATTGTTAAATGAAAAAAATATTTCTGAACAATTAACTCATTTTTAAACGTATAAATAAACTTTTTTAAAATGTAAATCAAAATTCGGGGGCGCCTAATAATAAAATTCTGATATTTGTAACATTTTTACGGAATCTTTAAACTCAATTAATAGAAGATATTTAAAAGAAGCTCTGTTCCTTCAATGTAACAAAAACCCCGCACTCGGAGTTGAAGGGTTAATAATATAAAAACAATATATATATATACATCAAAGCTAATTTAATTTCTTTGATACTTGCAGGGCTTGATATATCACTACATGGGAAGTCAGAGGCTAGCGGAGAAGACGCTTCGGGACGCGGCGAAAATCGATCCAAATTCCCACCAGACTTGGTACAATCTGGGCAAGGTACTCGAGTCATTGGGCGAAATGGAAACGGCAAACGATTGCATGGCTACGGCGCTCGAGGTGGAGACCACCAATCCTATACTGCCCATTATGTCCATTCCAATAACGTTTGAATGAAAATCGTGGATTTTCGCAACAACAACAAATTATTTACGGGGATTTTTTTTTTCGTTTATACCGATCGGAAGGGAAAAAGAGCCCGAAGGAGGAATTTCGAGTTCGCGAGACCATCGATACCGGTTAAGTAGTGCCTATAAAACTTTATCTATCCGCATATATAAAAAAAAAATCTCAATTTTGTTCTTTACGCGGGATCCGCTTTCACGCCGGCGTAAAAGCGGATATTTTTTTTGTTTTTCTTTCTCCGTTCGGGTATAAAATCATCGTCGTCGTCGTTTGTCTTCTCCTATGCACATATATACGTAACACGGGACGCACTAACGATACTAACAGAGAAACAGAGACAGGCGTGTCCCAAGCGCGATTTTACTCGAGATCGTTTGCATTAAGCTGCAGCAAAAGAGCGCCGTTTTACTTTATTATCGTGCCAGTAGTACCTGCTTAATTAACTCATCGCAGTATTTCCAATGTATAAATAATTGAGAGAAAAAAAAAACGAAAAGTAACAAAAAAAAAAATCGACATGTTGATAATGTTTGAATTGTACAAATCGTTTAATGCATATATATATATGTATGTGTATATGTATATGTATATATATATATACATACGCATTATATATATTATATATATATATATATGGTGTAAAAGAGTTTAATAAAGAGTTATGGATTTCGGGGTCCAAATGACGAGCTTGGACTGTCCACGTGATTTAACGATGCCGAAAGAAACGAATTATTTGTCTGACAGATTTATTGCTAGATCGATACAGCCTGCACGATTTTTGCATGATCGATGTACACACTCGACGGCGAACAAGCGTTAAAGAAACGTCGAAAAAAAAAAAGTAGCGTGGCGAATGTAGATGGGGAGATGGATAGATAGTTTATTAATGCACTAGGACCAATAAGGTCCTCTGGCACACAATCAAACAGCTACAAATTGGGTTTTTGAACGTAAATTATTTTTTTTTTTCTGTTTCAATATTTATATGGGGCATTCTACACCGATTCGACTTGGATCTCACCCTCGACCTCTCGGATTTCTTCCGCAATTTTTTTGCGATATTCTCCCAACCCTACAGAACACTAAAAAAAATCTTTTTTTTTTCACGATTTTTTTTATATGAAAATATTTTTAGCCCGAATTGAAAAAAATCGGGAAAAATTCTTAAACCTAGATCCAAAGTGGGCTGACATTTGCTTCTATTTTTTTTTTTTTTCTGTTGTGTTTTTCTCGCATAAAAAAAATTAAAGGTAAAAATAAAAATAATGAATTCCATAATGGCAACAATCACACAACGAGATAGAGGTAATGCTTACAGAGCAATTTACATAGGCGGTTTTGAAATGCAACCTCTTTCATGTCGATGGACACGGGGTGTTTGCTCGAAATATAAGAGCGACGAGAGTCAGGCCAATGCGCGCTTTTCTCGAGACTCAGGGTTGTACTCGTCGTAAAATAGAGTGAAAACGGTAAAAGCACCAAGCGCAGCGAGTAAATCACGCGCGTTATAGAGCTTCATTGTTGGTTCTCGCGGATTTCCTGTCATTTTCAGTGGCCGCTCTCACGGCCTTGCCGCACGAATATATATACTTGCAGACCCCCGTACCCCTGAACCCCCGTCTGGTCGTTGAGGTGGCGGCAACCGAGGCGTTAAGAATTTCTTTGGCAATAAGAATAAGTCTCTCGAGGGAGGGCCAAACCCGCTCCTCGGTATATAATCGATAAGAATGATGAAATAAAAACGGCCGTTTCTTCACCTAAGCATTCGGTGTGCGGACTGGGTTGCATATAAGGACACGGAAGTGCCTGCATTTATGCGGCTTTGGTTGAGCTTTTTATCTAGATTTTAGTGTTTTTTTTTTTTTTTTAATAATTAAAACGGATTTTCGTGAATATAGCTTTTAAAAAATACACGCAATTTTTTTGGTCACATAAAAAATGGTTTTTCGCATGATTTAAATTTATTGTATTAATTTTTATAACACTTTTTTTTTTTTTTGGAATTTTTTTTTATACATTTTTTTAATTTAATTTTTTTGCCCCTTTTCAATAATCTGAAATTTTTCACAAAAATTCTGTAAAATATTTTGGAATAGGATTTTAATAAGACTTTTTTTACACTGTTTTTTTGGATTTTTTTTAGTGAAACTTTTTTTTTATACATTTTTTTTAATTTAATTTTTTTTCCCCCTTTCTAATAATCTGAAATTTTTCACAAAAATTCTGTAAAATATTTTGGAATAGGATTTTAATAAGACTGAAAAATGAATAGTTTTACGTTGGCTTAAAGGTGTGTACTGTTAAATTTCCACACTGTTCTGTTACGACGATAAAAAATTAAATAAGAAGTAGTACATCGCAACAACTTTGAAGCATACAAAAAAATCGTTAGTTTTCTCAGCATCAATAATGCACGGAAGAATTTCTGCAATATGTGCAAAAGTGGTTAAACGTATTCTCCTTCCCTAACCGCAACTTAAATTATTCTTTGCCGTACAAGCATTCAAAACTCGGTGGAAACTACACGTTTACCAATTTTTTTTGTTTAATAACACGTCAGTGATAAAAATTATTTTTTAAGTCAGGCCCAATGAAATAAAACTGGTTTTCTTAAAATTTAAAAATTAAATAAACTTAATATATTCGTTAAATTAATTATCTAAATTAAATCTAAATAAGCAAATAAACAAAACTTAACAATTTAATCAACAAAAAAAAAAAAGATTTTTTTTTTTACTACTAAAAAAAATGTTGCCATGTTTTTTTTCAAATTCGTCAAAAACCAACCTTCAAATAAATTAGCGTAGCAGCAAAATAGCGACGAAAATTTATGAGAAAAATATGCATTAAAAATAAAACATTCTTGCGTCTTATCTATAATTTTTGTCTCCGAAACGACATTTGCCTAGGATTTCAGTGACGTCAGGACGATGTAGACTGAAGTAGAATGTTTGATCGTTACTCTCACCGTCCCAACAGTCTCTCTCTCTCTCTCTCTCTATCTCTCTCTCGCCTTCTCACCCTAACTGCTGCTATTATTATGTAAAACAAAAAACCCCTACAACGTAGATTCAACCGGAGATAAGGCAAGAGAGCATTTCCTCAATTGAGTCAATATATTCCTACAGTATTTAGAGAAAGGTATAGCAAAAACAAAAAGTAAGCAGCCAGCCTTATACATGAAACATTATTTTGCTCATCTTTTCGTGGCAAATAAATTTGGCAACTTTTCTTTCGGTTGGTATTTTGAAAAAGAAACCTAAAAAAAAATCCTGTTATTCTGCGTGAGTCCTCAAAAATTTCATAAGATTTTCTACAAAACTTCTATGCAAATTTTTTAATTAAAAAAAAAAGTGTGCAAAGTGCTACTTTTCAACTTTAAAAAAAACACATTTAGAAAAAAAAAAAATTATTGAAGTAGGTCAGGGTCAGTTCCAAAAAAATTTCAGCGATAATTCTCTCTCTCTCTCTCTCTCATAAACAGAGAATGCGAATTTCATAAAGTTTCTCTAGAAGACGAGAGAGAGTTTTAATCGCAGCCCTAGCACTGCGAGAGCTTTCGTGGATGATAGACGCGAAGAGACCTGCTCCCTGCTCGTCGCACGAAGGCCCCCGTAATCTTTTAATGCACGCGTCAGGTCTATATAGTTTCCTACTATGCAGCTAGAGAGAGAGAGAGAGGAAAGAAAAAGAGGAATCAGGAACGCTGCACTAGACGTACAGAACAGTCGTAGGCCTTACTCTTAACTCGATTCTATCTAACGAGATTAAGTTTTCTCGCAAACCCCTCTACACACACACACACCATCGTATAGTTTCTCGACTATAGCATATATAGACGAATAACGGCGAGTCTGCTGCTGCTGCTGATGCTGATGCTATATATTCTCTGCAGCCACCCCCTCGTCCCACATTTGCCGGGTACACCAGCATAGAGGAAATCCTCCGCCTCGCCCGTTCCCCTCTGCCGTTTCTACCCTTCTCTCCCTCTCTAACGAGATTACAACTCTATCTCCGTCTCGCTCGGTCGCGTGTCGCATTGCGCGTACATTCGCGCACGCCCAATGGATTTGAGGCAGAGAGCATCGAGACTGCTGTGGTGCATGTTTTTCTTTCTTTCTTTTTTTATTATTTTGTGTTCCTTCTCGTTCATTCCTCTCTCTCTCTCTCTTTCTCTTTCTCTCTTTCTCTCTCTCATGGGAATAATTATGAATAATTATAGCGTTGCGTATAAACGACCTCGGCGGCATTCAAGTTCTCACGTTAGAATTTTTATTATTCCCTTTTCCATGCGTCATTCGTGTGTTAGGGATAGTCTAATGAGAAATTTCGTTGTTGGCTCTGTTACGCAGCCTCGGCGTCGCAGAGCGGGCATCGCAGAGCGTCGTCGCCGCCGCCGCCGCCGCCGCCGACGACGCCGTGCCGCGCGCGCGTCACTTTTAGCGCATAAAATGCTGCATCGAGGTAGGTACGCTCTCTATACGCCGGCTATGCGTAATACAATCGACCGGCAATAATGGGTTTCTTTTTTTTTTTTTTTTCTTTTTTCGAGGCTTTCGCATATACCAACAAAGCGATTCTCGACGGCACACGTGATGTATAAAAATGGTTGGTATAACATTGTATATCGAGAGTCGATTGGCGGTTATTCGGTTATTAGATGTATATTGCCACTTGGCTATCGGGCATTTCAGGTCAAAGTGAATCTTCTATTTTTCTTGTATTAATGTGTTATAGAGAGATTTTTTTTTTTTAATTCGGTAACAACATTATAATTATTATGGAAAATGGCAATTTTTAAATAAACTGACATAATAATTATTATTTATTATTTTACTTTTGAATTTGAAGGATTGAAAAGATGGAAAAATTCGAAATTACATTAAAAAAAAAAAAAACATTCTCAGTAAATTGATTTTAAAAAAAGCTTTTAGCGAGTAGTTCGAATTATGAATGTAAAACTACGACAGTAGCGAAACAAAAAAAAAAAATTCAAAATAGGGGCTTAAATCGATTTTAAAGTTTTGGGATTTTTTTTTTCTTCACCCCTGCACGTTAATATTGTGAATTCATAACAGTGGAGGGTTGATAAAATATTGATTGAAAATTAATTTTTAATTCACATGAATAAAACCCATTAATTCCAGTTCGAAATTTATAGGGTTCTGAAATAAACAGAACAATATAATGAACATTTATTATTCTACTGAAGAATTCTTTGTTCAACCAACAGTATTTCGATTAGGTCTGGAATGTCCTCTACGTGGCGTATGTATCAGAACAAAGCAAATAGGCGTAAGATTATAGATATATGACAAATATACCTGCATGATACTTATCGTTCTATCAGCGATTCGAGTAGGTGCACAAACCTCGATCCTGGGCAAAAACCGTAGATACGTTATACACAAAAGATAGAGAGGAAAAAAAAAAAGCGCAATCTACGAAGCCTTGAAGCATGTGTCTCTTTCGAATTCAAAGCGTGGAAAAAGAAGAAGAGAGCGATTCTGTAAAACAGTGGAGAAAAAAAAAAAAAAAAAAAAAAAAAAGGCGAGTGAGCATGAGTGGATAAGGAGTAGGAGGGTTTTAGGAGGGGGGAGGGGGGCGAGGGAGAAAGACAGAAAATTGTGTCATCCCCACGCACAGACCAACGGACTGCAGCATAGAGTCACGGTCGGCCTTTGACTTTCCGGGGATCCTCCTGCACCCTTTCCTCCACTCGTTCCCCGGGTAATACTGCGACGGAGGGTTGCCATATAGCCGACGTATGTGCCAATGCATGTGTGTGTGTGTGTGTGTCGAACATATAGGTAGATAGATTTTTCCTGAATTAGCCTCGTATAACGTTAAACGTGGGTTCGCACGCGGTGGTGGAGACTGGTACAGATCAAAGGGGGAAATCGTTGATCGAACATAGAGCGAGTCTTGGCGCTACCCCATTTCTCGTTGACGTCGTTGTCGTAGCTGCTGCTGCTGCTGCTGGTGCTGCTGCGTTCGATCGAATCAAAAAGAGAAGGGGAGGGGGGCCAGGGGGCCAATGGGATGAGAGTAGATGTGTCAGCTGTAAATGTGATAGGTAATTTTACAATGTTTTGTAAACAAATCGGTATCATATCGGAGTTGAAGATAAACTCACTGTTTACATTAATTTTGCTTGTCTATAGGAATTTTTTTTTTTCAAGATTTTCCAGGGTTTGTCTGGGGATCCTGATTTTAAATCGATTAATCGCAGAATCGATATTTTGCGTTTCGATCTGAGTCTGATCACTTCATTTGGTCCGCCATTTTTTGTATGGTTGAGAAAAATCTAGGCATTGATTTAAAAAACAAAGAATTTGGACATTTTTAATGATTGATTCGAAAAATATTGTATGCAACACTTGATTTTTGAGAATTTTTTTTTTTTTTTTAGATGGAACGTTTTTATCTTAAGAAGAATCGAAAAGAAAAAAATTGCTATTTAATTCTGGGTGAATTAGGTATGAGATTAAAAAGTGTGAAACAATTTGTAGATGTTGACACGAAACTGGGTCGGTCCACTTCCTATGGAATGCCTCGTAGAGGAGGAACTAAGGGCTAGGATATAAAGGCTTTGAGTAGAGGGTTATTATGAAGGGAAAAAGTAAATGAGCGAATATGAAAAATATATTGAATGACAAAATAAAATGTATATTATATGAAAATTCTCGTTGTTTTATTAATCGTTTTCAACATATATTGTCAACCGAAAAAATAGCATTTAGAAAATTCGAAATCATTTTTCGGTGTTCTTGATACTATGAGGATAATATTCAAAAAATGTATTTAATTCTTTTCAAAAAGGAATTCAGCGAAATACAGAAAATACAGAATTATAAAATTAATCATAGATTGAAAAATCTAAGAAAAATTGTAGAAGAAAAAAATCACACACAAAAATAGTATTTCAATTCAGATGTTTTTCATGCTCTGAACCAACTTGAAAAAAAAAAAAAAACTAAGGTATTTCATATTTTTTGCTAAAACCCCGAAGATGGCCTACTTTCGACAGACATATATATGACGAAGTAATATCAAGAATATAAATACTTGGATAAGAGTGTTATTACGAGGGGAAAAGGAATCAAGCGAAATGGAAAGACTTAGCGTGCCAAAAGCACATCAAGGGGTCTCTCCTGACAATAAAGAAAGAAAATCGAAAAAAAAAAGAAAAAAAAAATGATATTTAATTCTGAGCAAAGTATACGTGACTCAAATCCGAAATAATTTGTAGATATTCTCTCAATATTTTTTTTGCTTTCCTCATTAATTTTCGGTGTGGACCAATTCTGAGTGTCCTGACATGAAAATCTCGAGAAAAAAAATGGTTCATGAAAACAAAGCTTCCTCTATGAGGCAACAAAAAGTATTTCCCTTGTTTGTCATAACCCTAAATAGGAACGACCCATTTGCTAAGGGACACCACAACCAAAAGTACCTATAAGGGCCAAAATATAAAGCCTGACAACGGAGAATCATTTCGCAGGAAAAGCAATCGAGCTAAATCTAAAGATAACAAGAAAAAATCGGTATTTAATTCCGAGAGCAAAGTACGAGATTTAGAAATCCATAATAATGTGTATATTCCCTAAATCCTCCATCCCCGACTAAAAATAATGTTTCGCACTTTTAGCAACAACAAAAAAAAAAAAGCTTCAACACACGAATGACCCATTTCCTAAAGGTACGTCCCTCGAACCTCGAGTAAGCCCCAAGTGTCAGAGAGAATCTAAAGCCTGGTAAGAGAGGGTTATTATACGCAGGAAAAGGAAGCGAGCAATACCCAAAAGATATAGTGTATATAGCAAAAACCCATCAAGGGTCGTGTGTGTGGGCCGATAATAAAGAAAGCGAAAAGACTACAAGGGCGAATAGGAGATGGTTGGGTGTTTTATTCGCACAAGGGTCCAAGGGCCCCCAGAGGAGAAGCAGCTGGTCGCTAGATATATGACTCTCTCTCTCTCTCTCTCTCTCTCAGCCCTTTTCCTATAGCTCGACCTGGACTGCCTCATACTCCGCCTCAAGAAGAAGGCGCCATCGAAAATGGACATACACGCCTATTCCAAAAAAAAAAAAAAAGGAAGAGAGAGAGAGAGAGAGAGAGAGAGAGAGAGAGAGAGAGAGAGAGAGAGCCTAAAGAAAAATCCCCCGGCAAAAGTACGTCGAAGGGTGTTACAGAGTCGAACGCAGGAAAGTCACCTCTTTCTCTCCCTCTCTCTCTCTCTCTCAGCCAGGTCGCTCGTTTTAGGGGTTGGGCCAAAAGAGAGAATTCAGCCCATCGTGTCGTGTGTGTGATGCTTCCTTCGATGCATTTCGAAGCCGGGGTCCTCCAGAGCCTTGGGGTTCCTCAGGCAAGCCTGGCTTTGACCCGGTAGAGCCGGCGGCTGCGGCGGCGGCGGTGGCGGCGGCGACAGCGGCGGCGGCGGCGGCGGCGGCGGCGGCGGCAGAGTCCGCGCGGCCGGCTGACGCATTGCAGGTGCGCGCCGGCCAATCACGAGTCCGCTTAGTTCGCCCGGACCCGTCCTGTAAACAAGACCGCACCCACGGCTTATAAAGCTACCCTACGCGGGCGCACGAAACCCAATCCATCCCTGCGCCTCGCGCCACGTCCAACGGGACGCCGATTTTCCCACGAAAAAACGTACTTTTGCCGTGGTTTTACGTCGTAACGGGTTTCGTGGAGGGGGGCTCTAGCTTCACGTCGCGTAGTAAGTGGCGCGACGCGACTCTCTTCTTGCCCGTTGTTTCCCCTCTCTTACGGGCACCGCCGCCGGTTCACAGAAAGAGAAAGAGAGACAGATAGATCCTACAGAGAGAGAGAGAGAGAAAGAAAGAGAGAGAGACGCGCGCATCCAGCACGCGACGTTTCATCGTTACATCCCTTTGCCCCACTATTCCGCGTTCTGACGCTCTCTGTCCAACAGCTTCCTCTCTTCACCAGGCGAAAACCCAGTGCGCAACCCGTCGCGTGGCGTAGTGATACCAGCGAGCTCGCACGGTTAACAGGACTCCATTGCTGTCCGGAGTGCGTTTCCCGTCGGCCGTGTGTACCCCCGCCGTCGAACGTCGTCGTCGTACGTCGTCGTCGTCGAACGTCGTCGTCGAACGTTGTCGAGTTTATTTCTCTTATTAAAACTAATACAACAGAAGGCTACGAATTTATCCGCAAGCTCTACGTGGCTCGCAGGTCGCGCCGCTTAAACTCACAATTTTTCTCTATCGTCCAATAAAACTCTTTGAAAGAAATAACAAAAAAATCATCTCGACGCCCAATTGGCTCCGTTTCGCGTTGAGCGCTCTTCAAGGGACAAAAGAAGGGATTATATATTGAAAAAAAAAAAAACAAAAAACAAAAAAAAAAAGGAGATAGAGCATCAAGCGGCTATCCAACGGGACACCCCCAAACGAAGAAAAGCAGCTTTTAGAAGCAAGACAGAGATAGAAGAGGTGTGCTTGCTCATCTTCTTTCTCTTAAATCAAATAAAAGTCGATCACGAGAATAGCAAATTAAAAAAAAAAAAAAAAAAAAAAAACAAATAATATACATATATATATATATATACATAACACAGTTGTTATATAGATATATAAATATCAATACATATATTTTACCGACACTACTGTGAATTCATCTCTTACGTGGTTGGTTATAGTGTGCGACGGAGCGAGCGAGCGCCTATCTCACTCTCTCTTTCTCTCTCTCCTCTCTCTGTCTCTCTCTCTCTCACACACACACTCGCGTCTCGTCGTAGACAGAGTCTCGAGACAGTCTCTCTCTCTGGTTAGTTAGACGAGAGCACCGAGCTCCGACGGATCACAGAAGGCAGCAGCAGCAGCAGTAGCAGCAGCGGCAAGAGAGGCAGCTGAAGCTTTACCAGGAGATAAAGGGAGAGCTAGAAGCAACCAGCAACAGAAACCACAGTCAACCGCCATGGTGAGTAATTTCTCTTTTTTTTTAATTCTCTACTTTTGTCGTGTGTGGTTTTTTTCTTTTTATCACAAGAAACATTTAATACATATAAATTAGAGGTTGTGTGTGCGCCATTAGGACTTTTTTTTTTTTTTTTTTTGTTTTCGGTCGCACTGACGCACGGCAATGATGATGCACGTGCCGTATTTTTTTTTTTTTTTCTTCGTTTCGCCGACGGTTGGAAACAAATCGCGGAATCTTGTTCTTCTTTATAATTCTTCTGGTTCGACGATTTTTCCGACGCGAAATATCAGTGAAGGTGTTGGATGTGATAGCTCAGGCAAATTTTTTTTTTTTTTTTTTGGCGATTTATATACGACCGAGCCGGGGAGTTGTAGGATTCTAGACACTCGCCCTCTCTCTCTCTCTCTCTCTCTCTTTCTTTCTCTGCCAATAAACGCGAAAAACCGGCCTCTCTCGCCACACGAGGTTCAACCATCGGCAAGCCGCTTCTTTGACTCTCCGGCTGCTGTGCTGCTGCTGCTGCTGCTGCTGTTGCGGCTGCTGCTGCTGCTCTTGTGGAATCGACGCTCTCTGTAATATCACAATCGACCATACCCGCTCGTGCCTCGATGCAAATAATGTTTGTTGCAATCGCGGAGAGCGTTGTGCTGCATTATTTCCGGAAATATGCGCATATACACATGCGAGATATATATATATATATATATACATATATATATGTAGAATACGAGACAGGAAGCTACTAGAGCAAGAGAGAGAGAGAGAGAGAGAAGAGAGAAGAGAGAGAGTGAGTGAGTGCTTACGGAGAATGGGACCAGCTAAAATCGATGCGCATTCTATTTTTGCCGGTATCGATCCTACTTTCAAGAGGTTTCCCCATGCATTAAATTCGTCGAATGTATTTTCTTCATTTCCACTCGATCGTCGAGTGTCTTTTTTTTCCCCTCGAGACGCAAAATCGCCCGGGAAACACATTAGCTCAAGGAACTACAATTTCATGACTGCTCCCCCCCCACTCCCCCCTCTCTTTCTCTCTCTCTCTCTCTCTCTCTGCCGTTGGCGGATCGATTCCACCTCAAAATGTCGCCGGAATTTTCGAACCTGGAAAAGCTGAATTCAGTCGTTTTCAATAAAGATTCATTGGTTAGGAATCATCGTCGTAAAATAAATGATGATAAATCGTTAAAGGAAGGTCGCGGGAATCCCGAAGACTCGCGGTAGACTCGTCGAATAGTCAGCGGACTCGCTTTGACTCGCTTACTTTTTCTCTCTCTCTCTCTCACACACACACATATACATACATTCTTCTCCCACTCCACGCTTCTCGCGTCTGTGTCCGCGCTCTAAGGCCGTTCAACGGACACGACGCCGGCTTGTCAAGTGTGTTGTAAAACGCGTTCGCGAATCTATAGACGCGCAACCACGCAGAGACTCCGTAAGAATTTTCACGATAACACTTCGCTTTCAATTGGCACTTTTTTGGATTATTTGCGGGGGAAAAAAAAAAAAAACAAGATTTTTCAATTAAAATAATGCTACTAAATTGGCAGTAATTAATACTAGATTAAATAAAACATTATATTTTTCTTGATAAATGATTGTTGCTAATTATGAAAAAAGTATGTTTTTATAATAAATTGTTAAAAAAAAAAAATACGGATTTTTGTCTTGCGATGAAAATATTCCGATAACGATCATTTTGCCAAAGTATTCACGATCCTTTTTTTATATTCTAATGCCCATCCCTCGTACTCGGTCGGTATAAGGGAAACCTGTAATTTGGATTTTTCGTACGCATTTGAAATAAAAGCGAATTACTGGCTCCTTCGTTTCTCAATTCCTACGGTGTTGTAAATGCGGATTTTTTTTCTCCTTAAATACAGTCTGAGTAATTAAAAAAAAAAAAAAAAAAAAGTAGCGTTAATTACAAAAAAAAAAATCAAATTTTTCAGCCCTTTTTTCCCAATTTCGCAAATTTTTATTTTTATTAACACAATCTTCTTCAATCTTCAATCTTTTCGAATATCAGTGATGGAATTTGAACGGAGATGAGAAATGCCTTATCCATATCGCTTTAATCATTTTTTTATTTTCATTTAGAGAATATCGGAGGGGCGACGTCGACGAATGGCCAGCGAATCCTGACACAATGGCGTTTCTAGCGCAATGCGTGTATCGACGTTTTTTTCTTTTTTCTCTCGCTTAGAGAGAGAGAGAGAGAGAGAAAGAGAAAGAGAGAGAGAACGTGAGTCGACCGTTACGAGGAGAGTCAGCGAGAGGGTATCTCTGGTATCCACGATCCGTCACCCAAAGGCACACACCCATGAATAACACACGCTGACATACACACATTAGATCCTACCACGCCTGGCTTCGTGATTCACGAGCAGCACCAGCACCAGCACCGAGCAGCGAGCAGCATCAGCTTCGAGGAAACACGATCGAAGAGCATTCGACATGATCATATCATATCCGAATCTCGTTACCTCAATTCCCCACTACGTCGCAGAGTGGCTTGACGATAGTTTGCGAGTAGGTGGGTGGGCGATGTTGCTGTAGAGTCAATTCCAACTGGCCTACATTTTCCTCGCCTCCTACCTCGGCTCGAATGTACGAAATATCGCGTACACACATATATTCACACATACGAGCCTCAGAATTCAGGAGTATTCAAGGTCCTTACGCCCTTGTGACCCATTGAGCTATAGAGTGAAACACTATTGTTTTACAAACTTATACCACTTGATAGGAAGGAAAAAAAGGAGCGTGAGAGAGGGAGGGAAGCTTATATCGCGTGCAGGATTTCCGCTACACGCAGCTGCAATTATTCTGATTATGTGGACAAAACGTGTAGCGTATTATTATTTCCTATTGCATATACACGATTCGTTTGAGCGATATATTAAGTGAAAGAAGAAGGGAGAAGGAAAAAAAAACATAATAGAGTTTACAGTCAAGGGAAGTTAAAGAAGTGGAGAAGCTTTTTGACGATGTTTAGTAAACTCCTTCGGGTCTCAACTATCTTCTACTCTCTCTCTCTCTCTCTCTCTCTCTTTTTCATTCTCGTGGGGTATCTCTCGTAGTAGAGAGAAGCAAAAGCGGAGAGCAGTAGCCGCGTTGCGGCATCCGCCAATCAGCCATTGTGCTATATACCTCGCTATTGATTTTCGCAGTCGGTGCCTCTCCATACACACATACACACACACACACACATACACATAGGAAGGCAAAAGCAGAGCAGCAGCCCTCTGCTAAAGCCCACGGGTTGGTTCTCTCTCTACCTTTCCTTCCTTCTCTCTCATCCCTCAATCTCTATCATCTCTATTTTTCTCACTTCTTTCCCTCCCCTAACTCTTTAATATTATATCACAAGTCGGGCTAAACGACCAAACAGAGAGAGAGAGATTCTCGGTCGCCTTTACCGTCAGGCCAATATTAATTTTAATCCCCGTAAAAACATGCCAGTTACTTGCCTTTTCTTTACTCTGCGAATATATTTATTTTTCGTACCAGAAGGAAAACCGCAGTTTGCTCTGTGTATTGGTGCGTGAGGGGAGCGCGCGCACCAGTTTCCCCGTGTCTTATTCTTTGCATCTGTCCCTGCGTTACCTCGCTCGACCGACCAACACGTCTCTCTCTATCTCACTCTTTTCTCTTTATCTTTATCTCTCTCTCTCTCTTGAGCTTACCCAGGTTTCTCCATCGCTCTCGTATCTCTTCTTCTCTCTCTCTCTCTGAACTCCCCTTCCTTCGATCCAACGCCCCTCTAACGATAAGACCCACCTTCCGGCACAACGACTACGACGAGGAGAGTCGACTTTGCCATGTTCCACAATTCCTGCGAGCGGGTGAGCTCTCACTTTAACCGGTGCGAATATTATATGATGCCGCCCTGCCCCCAAACGTCGCTCTCCACACTGCCTCGAGAGCGGGGAGACAAATTTCTCATTTCTTTCTATTCCCCAGAGTGATCCTGGGCTATACACAACTTTCAACGTCCACTTTTATATCATCTATCCACGCTGCGGGATCTCGGGGACTTTAACATGCTATATCATTTGCATGCTCCCGTATACAATTCGCTACAAATTACACCTCTCGCTCCTTCCTACTGTTGTCACGAATTATCGCTGGTTGACCCAATTAGAAAATCGTAACAGTCTATTTGTGGGTTCTTTTTTTTTCTTTTCATCGCTATTAACAATGTTGAGAAAATATTACGCTATGAGATTTTTTTTCTGCGTTATATTAAATTCAGTGTAGAATATTGAAGTTCTTGTTTATTGAGAACCTTTTTCTTTTATAACGTTTTTAGCTATATTTATTTATTCACATTAATTACCCCTTTTACATTATATTACTCAGATATCAGCTCACATAACATTAATATAACAAAAATACAGACAAAATACAAAATAACACCGAAACGTTGAATCCTCTCAAGCCGATTTGCTGAAAAAACTGCCATTTGTTAATTTTCATTATAGAAATATGTGTATATTTTATTCAAGTCCGTTGAGTTAATTTTAATATTAATATAACGAAATCTACAAATTAAAACTATAGTTTCGCATAGACTAATTCTAAAGCATTTTTGTGGATTATTAAAAAAAAAAGACACGAATAAGTACTTCTGAAAACAGAACTGTTTCTGAAAAAATGAAATTGGCCGATTCACAGCTCACATTCCTCACAATTATTCTATATTTTATGCCTTCGTGCAATAAAAAAAAGAGAGCGCAGATTTTGCGTTTTTCTTTTCGAGGAATAATAATAACCGTGAGTGGGTTGAAGAGCTAACAAGATTACGAGAATTGGAGCAAAGGATTATAGAGAGGATCCAATAAAGACAGTTCAACCCCTTTCTCTCTCCTCTCACTCGGCGTTAGGAATGCTCGAGGAGTCCGGTATGAAAGTATTTCTACTTCCGAGCAAAACCGCTCGCTATGACTCGGTGAAACCTCGGTTATAACCGGAGTTTCTAATAAATCCTGTGTGTCGTTACACCTCGTCTTCCGCTCGGATATAACAGTCCTTTTTTTTTTTTTTCTTTTTTTTGTTTCACGAATGCCTCATTTTTTGCTACATTGCAACAACCTCGGTCGATAGTTCATTATCGCACTATACAGCTTTGTGTATACTGCGTCGTAAACTATTATTCCCGAGTGAAAAAAAAAAACTCCCACGTCTATAGACATAGATACGTATGTGGAAGAAGAAAAAAAAAAAAGAAGAATATCAAAGTCCCTTCCTAAGCATCAGGCTCTCTTATATGCTCGATTCCAGCAGTCAGCTATATTTCCACTCGGACGAGTGACTGTTACGCTCATTTCCTCATGTGCAAATTTTTAATGAGTGGGCGTGGCTACCGTGAATGTGTTTGGAGAGGCACACCAGGCGGCTGCCACACTCTGGGGCAAAGCACACCCGTTGATACAAGGCTTGGCCGCGCCAGTGCCACTGTCAAAAGCTTCCTGAATAAGCTACCTTGCATTAACTACGTCGTATTTAATATTTGCGCGATGCACGGCCTTCTCAACCTGAACTCTCTCTCTCCCTCTCTCTCTCTAGCTTCTCCTCTAATTTTTTAAATATTTTTATATCACTCTCTCTTCAAGTACTGCGACAAATTGTATCTTTGTATTATAAGCTTAGAGCGAAAAAAATGAAGCGTACGAAAAAAAAAAAGAGAGAGAGATAGATCTGAAACTTATCGAATAACGAAAAAATTCGTTTAATCGATTATCAGATAAAGTATCGTTCTCTGGAGATAATGATAAGACAGGTAAAATGACTCATGGACACACTCGTAATCGCACAATTTGCCTCGTGGCAAACGATAGAAATCGACGAGTACGATAACCGATTATGTGCGGAATTGTAAAAAGAAAAAGAATGCTTATCGCAATTCTCTTGAGCACGGAATAGCTCGCGACTTAAGGCCGGTTTTTTTTTTTTTACACGATGGAAAGCTTGGAAAGAAAATTAATGTGATAGAAAAATAAAATGTTGATTTAAACGCTTCTACTTCTTTTTTTTTTTTTTCTTCTTCAAGGCTGACCAACTCACAGAAGAACAGATCGCAGAGTTCAAGGAGGCGTTCTCGCTATTCGACAAAGACGGCGATGGCACCATCACCACTAAAGAATTGGGCACAGTCATGCGCTCCCTTGGACAGAATCCCACAGAGGCTGAGCTCCAAGATATGATTAACGAAGTAGATGCCGATGGTACGTGATTAAAAAAAAAAAAAAAAAAAATCAAGATAATTAAAAAAAAAATGGATAAAACTATATCCTAAGAATTTGATGAATTTACACAGGCAATGGTACAATCGACTTTCCCGAATTCCTGACTATGATGGCGCGCAAAATGAAGGACACCGATAGCGAGGAGGAAATCAGGGAGGCCTTCAGGGTGTTCGATAAGGACGGCAATGGTTTCATATCTGCGGCAGAGCTCAGACACGTTATGACAAACCTTGGTGAGAAGCTCACCGACGAGGAGGTCGATGAAATGATTCGGGAGGCCGATATCGACGGTGATGGTCAAGTTAATTATGAAGGTAATTATCAAATATTTAGACAAATCCCGGTTCTATTGTAAGATCCGACTGAATTATGAGGGAAAAAAGCAAAAAAAAGAAAAAAAAAAAAAAGACGCTATCTACGACTACGTGACCCCGGGAACAAAAGACAGACTTCGTTGTTTAAATAATGTTTTCCCGATACGACGTAGCTTTTTGCGACCGACTCTTCAAACAGTTTCTTTAAGCTTTCTGGGGAGCTTTATACACTATTCACACTGATTCTTCGAAGCTCGTAGGCGCGCAAAGCTCTCTCGCTCGTGTGATAAGCGATAATTGAAAGACTTAATAGGGTCTTGAAAACTGGGCTCTTTTCAAGCAAATCACTTAGCGCCCGCATGTCTATCCAATTGTGATCCATTATGCAGTTAAGTACCCCCGTCCCCCGCGGATTAACATCACGAATTAGCGACTCGAGGCGAAATAATACTTCTCTCACGACGCTAGGATGTCGTCTCTTTAATTTGATAAAATTTGTGTTTTTTCAATCACGTTTTTTTTTTTAAATATCTTTCACGATAACTTTTTTTTTTACTCCTAACTCGAGTTAACTTTTTTTCTTAATCACGTTTTTTTAATGTCTCGTGATAATTTCTTTTTTTCCCCTGATTCGACTTACCTTTCTATTTTTTTAAAAATTTTTTTCCAGAATTCGTCACAATGATGACATCAAAGTGAATGCAACCTGTGTGCTGGGAAAACTCGCGACTCGGAGTGGTGTTGACGTACTAAAAAGAAAAGAGAGAAAAAAAACGAAAAACCAAACAACAACATGAAGAAATAAAAGAGAAAAAAAAAACACACGAATCAACAACAAAGTGAAAAAAAAAAAAAAAAAAACAAAAAAAAACAAAAAAAAAACCTTGTACCAGGATGTAAAGAAGTCTTAAACTCGAGAGGTCAATGTCCCGTTTGACACGCATTAATCATCGTTAACGATAAGTAATAAGGGCAATTAATTATTTAATTAAAAACGTGTATACCACCATTAACTTACTACTCTTCTTGACATGTGTGTTTTGCCACACGTGTGCATATGTCCGAACACCCACGCGACACATGTTTAACTGCATCTCTACGGTGAGTGAAGAAACAAAAACAAAAATAAGGGAAACATCATTTAACGAGGAAAAAAAATACAGCAACGAGGTGTATGCACGAAAAAGAAAAAAACAAAAAAAAGCAAAAAAAAAAAAACATTTCACGTTTTTTCGAAGGAAAGAAAAAGAACTCTTCCCCCGGTCCCTCGTCTCACACGTTCCTGTAACTTTAAATCACTTGGAAAAAATCGTCATCTCTCCCCCCCTCCCCCCTCGTGTTCCCGCGCTTTTCACCATTTCCATCTTCTTCTCTGTCTCTCCGTCTGTCTCTCCTAGCTCTTCTTTTGGTCGCTCGTTTTCTTAATCTTTCTTTTACACTTATCCCGTGACGAATTTGTGTGCGAAAATAAAACAGCCGCGCGACGAGTAAATGTCAGGATGAAAACTTTTGAAGGTGCACAAAGCGAAAGAGAGTAGATGGGAGAAAAAAAAAACAAAAACAAAAAAATTACAAAAGGAGAAAGGAGATTGTTGTTTAAAACCGGGAGAGAATCGAGGGCAGAAAAAAGTGTGTAAACGGTGTTTCGGACACTGGACGAATGAAGTTTGATGCACCTTTTTACAATCTTAACAGATCGATTGAATTCGCTATATTGTCGTTTTCTTTTTTTCTAACGCCAACCCCCCCCCCCTTTTTTTTTTCTTCTTTTGGCTGTCGTTCGTCAAATTTTGTTCGAAGCGCTATCCGCAGTGTACATTTTTTAAAGAAAAAAAAAAAAATGAACAAATATATGTGTACCAAATTATATTAGGATCTTTACCTTACTATTATGATCATTCATTGTTACGTGTATCGAGCATAATATTTGAGGCTCCATTTTTTTCCCACCCACCCCCCACCAACGGTTACCCCCAAAACACCGAAAAAATGCATTGAAAAATACGTGAGAAAAAAAGTAATTCGAATTTGAAAAAAATCAATTGCTCACCGTACGGTGAAAATCCACTTTACACGCTAATCGATCATCGATGCCAGTCGATCGATCGACCGGTTTGATGATTCATTTCCGATAATAAGAACAATGCTGGAGTCCACTCATAGCTTATTTTTCTTAGAAAATTATGTCTATTACGTGGAAATTTATCAATGTCTTTTGACGCGTCGGGAAGCCCTCCCCCCCCTACCCCACCCATCCACCCACGCCCCTCAATGTTTCATAATAGTAACTAAATGAAGTGTCTAGCAAGTCGTAATTTAATTTATATAAGTAATGCACAAGAAAATCTGTAAAAAAAAGAAAAAAAAAAACAAACAAACAAACTTGTAGTAGAGTACCGTGAAGCCTTGAAGAGACGAGACCTCCATTCTCTCGCTCTTTCGTACGTGTCTTTACGTTTCTATGGATTTCGTCTACTTTTACTTGCCGTGTAACAAAATGCGGGAAAGATAAAAAAAAAAAAAAAAATAGAAGAAAAACAACAACAAATCATGTCCGTTGTAAAAAAAAAGAAAAAAAAAAAAACAAGAATGGAAACAACATCTCTAGACCGCGAAATCCTCGACATTCCTATCGATGCAAATATCTTTAAAAAAAAAATCGAAAACAAAAAAATTCTAATTCATCTTCGCGTGGCCGTGTCATGCACGCGAGTCTCAGCCTCCTGGTCATTAAAAAAAAAATAAACACTAATTCCTCTTCGGATCCTGCCTTCCAAGGGAAATTCATTGTATTCGCAAAGAGAAGCAAAAGAAAGCAAAAAAAAAATAAAGTAAAACGTCGACACCACTTTTCTTGAATCACGAAGAAAGACAGAAAAATTTGTTGATGGAACGATCGGTGCACTTCCTGGGGGTGCGCGTGCCCCAGTCAGACGCGAGCGATGTTGTGACGAACTGGCGTTTTGTGGCGTGTGATTCGTACGATGTTACTTAAAAAAAAAAACAAAAAAAAACAAAAAAAACTTAAGAGCAAGTAAGCAAGTAATACACCGAACGATTTAAAGAGAGAGAGAGAAAGATTAAAAAGAATAACAAGCAAAAAAGAAAAAAGAACAACAACAACAAAAAATAATAAGAAAATAACATACATACACAGAAAATAACATCAGACGTGTCGGTGGTTCAGTCATAATATATATGTAATATATATTATATATAATTAAATTTAAAAAAACAAGAAAGAATTCCTCCACAGTCCTTTATTATTTAATATGAAAGAACGAAACGAGAAGTACTTGTATTTCTGGTGACCTAGATCGCATTGATCATAAAAGACAAAATAAATGTATCCTCATTTTTAGGTCACAAATTTATTGTCTCGTTTTCTTGCACTACCGAGAGCAAATACACCTTTTCTAGTAGTTTATCTTTCTTTCAGAGTGAAAAAAAAAAGAAAAAAAAAAAAAGGAAAAATAATGTTAATCAACGTCAATTTACGTACGTCTTCACGATGGCATCTTTATTTTTAAGCTACGAATTATTGATTCGCATATGTATATGGGACAAAACACGTCTGTTTTTCATGTCGACAAAACGTCCTCACATTTCTTCAGGATGTTGGTCTGGTTGAAGAAAAAAACGTAGGAATTTTTTCAGATTTTTTTATTCCATATTCCAGCCATTGAAAATAGCTGGAAATAATCATTCTCTATTTTTTTTACGCCAATACTACGGCACGTTAAAAAAAAATCAGAAATTTTTTCAGAAATTTTTGATAGCTGGAATATGCAAGAAAAAATCTGAAGAAATTCCTACGTTTTTTTCTTCAGCCAGACCAACATCCTGAATAAAATTCAGAACGTTTTGTTTGCCTCAGATATTTAAAACGCAATATAATCGGCGGGGTTCTTACTCCCTCTCGTCGTATGTGCTATAAACCGGTCGATCGTAGGGGTACGCGCATGATGAATCCGGAGGGCGGCGAGAGACCGACGACTTTGTTGACGCATGCGTTTTCCTGCTTCAAAACTGTACTATCTCGAACATCTACGTCGCCGTATATTGCTGATTAAATTTTCAGGCGTGGGTCGCACGAGAGACGACGACGTCGCCGGAAAAGGAAACAGCCCTCTTGGGAGTCGGATAAATTTTTATCACACGCGATCAGAAAGAAAAAAAGGCTTGGTCGATATTTGGAGAAAAACGTGTGGCTCTGCAGCACTTCCTTCTGTAATTATAAGTCTGAATAGAAAATGCTCTTTTCAAGCCTTGAAGGGAATATCTACTAATTTAACTTTTTAATTGCGATCATTTTTTTTTTTCAACTGGATAATGAAGTTTATTAATTTTATACTAAATATTCTGGGTGCTCGATTTAAAATTTTTTTTTATGGAACACGATTGAAATCTGTCTATCATGAAAAACAATCATGAAAAAAAAAACTTAACAATATTTTCTTTTTTTTTAGTATTAAGCGCAATATTCATTTTTTGCAGTACAACATTTTAACAAAATAATTAGAAATATCAGATGAATTAATTGTGGAATAAATAATTCCGAATGATCAAGCTTTGTATTCTTATCAAATTATTATAATCTCCATTTATAAATTAGAAAAAAAAAAACTTTTCATTCCAATCAGGAATAAATTAATTTCTTTTTTTCAGGATGATCTTAGGTTGTCAAACGAAGTTTAAAAAAAAAATGGCATCTATATTTTAAGACGAAATTTTTCTGATTTTTTAATCACGTTTTAGATCGAATACATATGAAAAACCTAAAAATGCATTATTATAAAATAGTGTATAATATATTGGATCAATATATTATAAATTATAAGTTATCTGTTATTATTTTAATTATTATATTATTTGATAAAATTATAAATTATCTGTTATTAATGAATTGTAATTTTCAGGCATTTTGTAGGCGCATCAGAACGATGATGTTTCTCAGAGATTTAAAAAAACCCACAATTGTCTCGTATTTGACAACAAATTTTGCAGATAAATTTGCGTCGTCGAATTTATTTCCACTCGATAGAACAGTTTGGCAATGCCTGAGACAACTCTTTCTCAACGCCAGTTTTATCCTTCACATACGGCATACCTTGAAGCTTAAGTAATTTCAAGTTCCTGGAACACAAGATTTTACAATGAAAACACACACCAGATGTATATTATTTCCCGAGCGGCACGAGAGCAAAGGCATACCGCGAAAAATCGTAACAACGCTTTCCCAGCGTAAACATCAAAGTGAAACGCTTAGATACTATTTCCGTAACAATGCTAAAATATTCGTCTTCTTTTGACACTTACGTCAGATTTTTTAAGCTTTTTAGAGCACCGTCCGTTATATTCGCACAGTCGAGAACCTCCAGATGCTTCAGTGTGTCCTTAAGTATGCTTAATTTTCGCAAAGCCTCGTTCTCGATGTAAAGACATTTCGACAGCTTTACTTCATCGATGTATTTACAGCCAGCTAAAATACAATGTTTAACATTAAAATGATTGAAGTAAAGTTATAATAAATGCAACAAATAATATTGACAAAACACCTGTTATTTCTGTGCAGAAATATCGAACACAATTAATGTTTTAAAAATATATTTTGGACAGAAATTTGTGCAATTTTTGTTGTTTTTAATTTCAAATATTACTAAAGAAAAATAGAAACTCAAGTAAAAATTTTTACAATCAATTTTGCTCTTTTTTCATATTTTTTGTGCAAGTGTAATTAAATATTTTTGTTTCAATCGAAATACAAAATTTAATTGGCTCTGTATTTAAAAATTCTTGAATTATTGTTTACAATTTTTGGAAAGTTTTACATTAGATGACTTTTGATCTGAGATTCAATGAAAAAGTCAATTGATAGGCAGACAATTGACAAAATAAAATATTGTCAAATAAAATATTGTTGAATGTGCATATTCAGCTTGAGAACCTGAGAGAAGTGAAACAAATGTCCAAAATCCTGTTAAAAAAATCTACTTTTTCCATACATAAATATTTAATTTAATTTAAAAGTTTCAAGCTATTCAGAGTTTAGATCAACGACTACAGAATAGATTATCAGAATTCTCATTTGTATTTTAATATTAGAATGCACTAACAGAAATAAGAAAATCCTATGTGACTGATCGAAGAGTCAGTTCCATCCACAGCCTGAATATACTGAGTAAATTTCTCATTGCTGGGTAATGCATTGTAATCAGCCTGAAAATTTTGTGCGCCTCTCCATTTGACCGAAGCACCATTTCTGAGTAACCACTCTGCGCAAGCTCTGTCAGGGCCAACTTCCTTGATTCTGTCCTTATCGACCCTAAAAAGTAAATAAGCTCCATTGATCAAGCATACGAAAAATCCAATAAAGTCTTGAATTCAAATTAAAAAAAAAAAAAAAAAATACCTGTTCCATATTATAGTGAGCCAGTAGAATAGATTTCTCTTTGGTTTGAAATCTGTGTGACCCAACGATGGTAAGAAAATCCTCTGATACTTGTTATTGAAATGAGAAATATTGATAATTCGCTGTACGGAAAAAATGATGCAACATAGTTATAAGATTCTTCAGTCTTGTTGTTCATAATTGAAAAATAGAGACGTTCGATTCATACACTCAAAGCCATATTTGTAAATGTTCAAGCCGGCCGGCCTTTCGCGACCATATGAGAGCTGAGGAAACTCCGTCGCTTGTCGATGAACTTGAATCATCCGCTTCCGTTTTCAATCGTGACTAATTCTATAGTCGATTTACATACGCCAAACCTTTCTCGTCACGCACTGAGAATACAAAAGTATATTTTCGATTATTTACCAAATATTTTTACTGTTATATTTTGTAAAATAAAATGATATACTTGGATCTGAGAAAACTACTCTTTCGTAGTAGATTGCGATTTGTCGCCGCTTCGACGTAAATAGTGAGTGGAGGGGGGGATTCATTTCTGTTCGCTGATATATGGGGCATTACACGTCAAGTCGGACAAAACGTAGGAATTTTTCCAGATTTTTTTTATTGCATATTCCAGCCATTGAAAAATGCTGAAAATAATCAATGCTTATTTTTTATCGCAAAAAAAAAAAAAAAAAAAATTATCAAATTTTGGATTTTTAGTGTACTTTCCAACATTTTTTGTAAAATTCTCCGATTTAATTTTATGCTATTTTTCAATTAAATAAAGTTGCCACTTTTTTCCCCTCCGAAACGGCACTTTTCGATTTAATTGAAATTTTCACATTTTCACGAAAAATTCCTACATTTTTTCTTCAACCAGACGAACATCCTGAAAAAATTTCAGGACGTTTTGTTGACATATGAAAAATTGGGATGGCCGACTTGAGGTGTTTCGCCCCATATATTTTGCGACGTACGAATAAGAACGTGTATATAGACGCTGAAGCGAGTCTCTCGCGATGAGATGCTAAAAAAAGCCGACGAATCGCTTGCGGCATTTCGCCCAGTTGGGCACAACTTATCCGTTATCCTTCGTGATAAGAATAATATAGCTACGTACGCAACGTTATAACTCTCGGCTTTGACCCCACTCGGAGGAAGCGGGTTTATTGAATCGTGATTGAACACGATCGGCCTGTTCGATGCCTTCGATTGAATATTAACTCTGTCTCTCTTTCTCTCTCTTTTCCTATCTCTAGTTTCACATATAGACATGACATTGTATTTATAAAGCCAGAGTTTATTGAAAACATTTCATACAATGCGAACCGGCACAGTTGACGTTCTTTTTCTTCGTACATTTGTCACGGAGATTTCTTGTTTACGGTGTTTTGGGTATTTTTCTGTTGCTTGCTTTTTCTCTCTTTTTTCCTCGTTCTTTTTTTTTTTTTTATTTTAATTGATTTACTTTCGATCGACGACTGGATCTATTGTCTCGCCACCGCGAATTTGGCCCCAACCGATAAGACGCCAATGCTTCTCCACGCGTCTTGATAACGCGATCTTCTCGTCGATTTCCGTACAAACGGGATTGGTCAGACTGATCTTTGCAAGATCGGCACGTGTCGCCAGTACGCGTCCACCGGTACTCAACGAGCCAATGTTCACCAGGAGAACCTCGTTCCTGGACAATTTCGGAACCTGAAAGAATTCGTTAGGTTTACTTTGATCGTATGGGGAAAAATTCTTCGCTGATAAGATCCGAATACTTTCGGTATCACAAATATATGTCCGCAAAATGAATGGCCATTTTTTTTAAAATTGACTATAGCGTCCAAAATCGGCATTATTATCGATTATTAATGAATAATAATAAAAAAATGATTCCTTAATTATAAATTGGGGACCGATTTTTATTGTACGAAAAGTATTCGAATCGTTGGAATTTCTGCTTTGCGCAATTATTCTTTCTCACCTTCGCTCCTTTCTTGTCGCCTTCAGTTCTTACACCCAAAAGTCGCTTCAACAAATAATACGAAATTTCCAATTCAATAAAAATTTTCGGCAACGCGCCGACAGCGCCCAAAATTTGCCCGACGAGACGATCGGCACGACAGAGCGTCGGCTCGATCTTCGTTCCTACGCCTATGAGACCTCCGGGCACCGCGAATTGCAGCTCATTTTGCTCGGCAAACAGCGAAACAATACGCGAGAATATTGGTCGACAAGTTAACTTTCCTTCGCCGTCCTTCGAGACTAGACCCGGTCGTACCTCGATTTCCATGCCGACCTGAAAGTACAATTGTTTTTTTTTTTTTTTCAATGTAATTTGCTGTGTTAATAATTTCGTTAATTTAGCACGTTAATTTTTTTAAATTTTGTCTCGAGGAGTTTATGTAAATTTACTATAGACATTTTTCTGTGAAAATTAATATACTCGTGTGGAAAGTTTTTATATAGAAATCGTACATAAATATAATTTTCTACAAAAGTATATAATTTTTTTGAGCAATTTTAAAATATGCTAAAAATATACTGTTTGGAGAACTTTTATTAAATACGTAGCAATAAATAATGAGACTAATTAACAAAAACTGCGTTTGGGGGAAAAAAATGAAAGGTCCTTGATCGCATGTTTCGATTAATCATCAAAATCTTTTATACCTTCAGTACTCCTTTGAGAATACTGCCACCAGCTACGCCACCCTTAAGATCGTCGACCTCGCATCCCGGCTTGTTAACGTCAAACGAACGAATGACGATTAGTCGCGGCTCCGAGGTGAAGTCTCTCAGAGGCACCGGTATCTTCTTCGTGATGTATTCGCACAGTACTTCAATGTTGTATTTCAGCTGAGCGGATATTGGAATGACTGGAGCACCCTCAGCAACGGTACCTGTTAATAAAAAAAAAAAAAAGATTCCAGATACTTCCGCCCTAAATAAAGGATCCCGTTAAAACCAATAAAACGCAGATCAATTTTTAATCGGAATTTTGTCTGTCTGATCGATTTCTATCAGTAATTTAATTCGAAATTCGAATTCGCTAATTTCGTTACTAAATTCGCTACCTTGAACGAATTTCAAGATCTGCTCGTATTGCTCCTTGGCTTGGCCTTCCTTGACCAAGTCAATCTTGTTCTGCAATATTACGATGTGCTTCAGCTTCATAATCTCGATAGCTGCTAAATGCTCCGAAGTTTGCGGCTGTGGACAGGACTCGTTTCCAGCTAGAATAATAAACACGAATGATAGTAATAATATTTTTAGGTGCAATGATTTAATTGAGAATTCGAATAGGATTAAAAGAAAAATAAGTGATTTTTTTTTGTTACCGATGAGCAGAAGCGCGGCGTCCATAACAGCGGCTCCGTTCAACATAGTGGCCATGAGAATGTCGTGGCCCGGGCAATCGACGAAGGAAACATGACGAACGAGCTGAAAGCGTCCGGTGCAAGCCGGACGCAAACACGGAAAAGCATCGTCTTTGCTGGAGCCTCCGGAAATGTAACAAGCCGGCCTCGGGCACTTCTCATAGTCGCACTTATAGATTTTCGCGTTAGCATATCCTGAAATATTGAAAAAGAAAAAAAAATGTGTGTGACACATTAACACTCGGTATTCCCAATTATTTTTTCTCTTTTTATTTGTTTTTTTTTTGTTTCTTTCATTATCCAAAAAAAATTGGCTGGATTTATTTACCATCTCTTACATTTTCATCACTCGAAGGTACATCGATGATTATTATTTATAAATTGATGATCTATCATTAAGGCAGTTTATGAGTTAGAGGTGATCGCGTGTGTTTACAAATTGGCTGAGATCTTTTTTTTTTTTTTTATAAATTAAAAAAAAAAAAAAAGATCCGCACGTTGTTAAATCTATCTCTCGTTGATTGCGAAAAAATGTGAGCATCGGATTAATGCCATTTGTGTTTCACGTGATGAAACGAAACCGCAGAATCACGATGAATTTTCCTGATTGGACTTCGACAAGGCCCTTTCCGATTGTTTTTATAATTAACTTTCTCAACAGTCAAACATCAACAGTAAACAACGACCATTTAAGTATAAAAATACAATGTATGGTGGCACGAGAAAATAACTAGAGATATAGATCCATCTAAATATTATTCTAAACATTAATAAATAGTTATAGTCACGTGAAGGCGACGAGCGACAAACGCATAAACAATTGTCACTTGTTGAATTGTAAATCGATATCTACGCTAACGGTCCAATGGATAAACTAATGAACATGTAATATATTTATATATTTACTTTTTTTTTTTTTTTAATGATCGTGAGGCTCAATAAAACTTCCGTTATAATCATTTGGCAATTGATTGTGCAGAACCACAAAAAAAAAAAAAAAAAAAAACGAGTTTTAAAAAAAATATGTTCGGTGAAATTGGCGAATGATCGACGAGACAAAATGTTCGATTGTTAGCCAAAATTTCAATTTTGCTCGCCATTTTCAGATGCACAACAGCGAATCTTTATTTACAAATTAATTTTTCCACGAATATTTATTGCTATGTTTAATTTTGCTAATCTAAACTGTTATTTACTTGCAGTGTTAAATAGCGAGCAAAAATCGTAGTTCCATCTCTCGTTTAAGCCACTTCAAGGAGGTTGAAAGCGCCTCACACTATTAAAATCAGTGTTATACATATCGTAATAAAAAATTATTTGCATTACGAACTTGTGCGCGAAAATCAAAGTAAAATTTATAGCGACGGATTTTTAGAAAAATATTAACATATTTATTTTCATTTTCGAGATTTCCTTTAATTTAACACTTATTTCAATAGATTCACTAAAATATTTTCTATTAATTAACCGTTTGCATGTTTGGGAACACAAATCGTAAAAATATTATAGCCATTCGTTTTTTTTTTTTTTTAGTAAACGATCGCTTCTAATATTTAAACGATTAGCAGCATCAAATATATAGACGATTAAATTCAAGAGTGTTTTTCGAGAAACAGAATCAGCAGTTTCGCTTTAAAATTAGCACGTATTATATGCATTATTATTGAAAAATGTGTAATTCAACGAAAATATACGTTACTAACGTCAATCTGTTAATATTTTTGCAAATCTGCTTGTGTCTGAGTTAAGATTACAAAAATGTAGCACCGATTTGACTAGTGTGAAGCAGAGTTTTAAGCCTCCATTATTTTATAAAATGATCATTAATAGTTTAATTAATGTAATAAAAATAATAATGTCCAATAGTGGTTAGAAAAACAATGTTTAATTGTTTAGGCTTTTGAATAACTGCAACAAAATTTTACGCCAAAATATTATTTATAAAATAATGACGTGCGCGGGCCTGTTTTTGTTTTTCAATGCATTATTTATTTGTTTTTTTTTTTTTTTTGGAAAAATTAATTTAATCGCATCAATTTAAAAATTAAACATCTGTAAATGTTTACCAACAAAAAAAAAAAGGAAAAAAAAAATAATGAAGGCTCACAATTCTGGTGTGAAGCGCTTAAAGCCTCTTTAAGAATCGTCAATGGACGACAATTGTGTTATTACAAAACTAAAGAAATAATTGACAAGAAAAAAAAAAAAAAAAAAAAAAGAATACAAAAGCCTGTTCATGAGATCTTCATCGCCCAAATGATCAAAACAAATATTGCCTACAGCGCTTAGCGCCACATTTGCATCTAGTCTTATTCTCCAATGATTTGTTATTCACGACCTGTCGTGGTAGTTCCAATCTCTGTCGTGATTCCGTCGGATTGATTGAATCTTTGATTCTGTCGTATGGCCTTGACGACTGTCGCATATAGTCAAACGTTATTTCCTCGTCTTTTCGTATATCACGCGTAGCGAAAAGCGCGAGCTTTGGTAAATTTGGATCTAGGCAATCGATCCACACGCCGTAAACCGCGGAATTGGGCTCGCACGAATGATTGATAAAATGGGATACATTTCCGTAAACCGCAGCGTCTACTGTGTAAGGACAGGTGTCCTCGAATTCGGATACATTGTAATCAAGATCAAACAGATAAGTTCTTCCAGCTGCGTCGTATTCCTTTCCTCTTTTTTCCGCTTCCTCGTTCGTAATCACTTCACCGACGTATTGCGTCACGAATGTACCCTTCTTGATGAATCTCAGTGTTTTAACGCCCCAGCCACGTCCGTTAGAAGTGCGAAATATGCACAGATGAACCTCGGAGCCACGTTGTACAACGCGATTTTTACAATCCGGTGGACATGTGCAACGTTTGTTGCATTCGTAAATCGGTGTTCCCGGTGGTACGCGTACCCTGCACGCCTGGGTGTAAGGAAAGTATCCTTCGTACTGGGCGAAACAGCATTTTGACTTTGAATCGCAATTATCGCATTCACAGCCAATTGGCGGCTCGTCCGGTATTATTACACCGGAACCCGGTAAATATTCTTCTATGTACAAAAAATCTTGTGGCGCGCTCTCGAGATCCGCCACATTTTCCACCTGTATCATTGGCTTTCCTTTCGTAATGCTATTTATCTCGGCCTCCCATTCGTGCAACGAATCCAACTGATCTCTTCGCAAATCGCTGAACAACGCGTGCGTTATACCGCGTTTTATCCAACGGGTTAATTTATCACGATTTTTCTCCAATGTACGAGGATTAAAAAATGTCTTTAGGCACTTGTAGAGATCGTCCTCGTCCGCGAATATACCGTCTATCGGTTTGCTGCGCTTCACGAGCTCGCTCATGTACTCCTCGGCGTCACGGATTTCCGGATAATAATTCAATTGTCTCTTGAATTTATCGAGCAACTGTACTCTCTCGATTTCAAATGCATCGAGCATCTCCGCGCAATTTACCAAATTTTCCACGGGTTCCCACGTGTTACTATCGCTCGTCCAATTCTTCCATTTTATGAAATACAACGCCACGCCGCCTTTCATACGCTTACCAAGAATCTTCTCGACCTCGAATAGCTTTGCGTCGTTGATAATATCGCGATTACCGTTTAAACGGAAATTCGTTGCGCGTATATCGCGAAGAACTATTCGTAGCTCTTTGACATTAAAAGTATTCATTTCCGCGGCTATTTTATCGTCATCCGTTGCGACTGGCGTTTTTGATTTTATTAATGTTTCTACAGTCGCTAGATTTTCCGCCTCGATTTTATCGATAGTTTCCGATGATGTTTCTCCCCGATTAGCGCTCTCCGGTGGAATATCTAGAAGCGGCTCGAGCGAAACCTCCGTTTTATCCTCTTCTAGTGTCGAATCCTCGAGTTTCGCTCGCTTTGACGGCGGCAGCGACGACGGCGATGCGCATCCTGACGATCTTGGCCTTTTTTCGCAAAAACTTGGCATTTCGCTCATATCTCCCGGTACATCTGCCGATTCTCCGCTGGTATTCTCCGCCGCACGGGGGTCTGCAATGCCAAACATTTAAACGGCGTCATTCACTCGGCTCACTTCCCTCCGTGCATGTTTTTTTTTTTTTTTTTTTTCTATTTTTTTTTACTTGTACACTCCTCGTCTTTAGTTGTGCTCCGTGCGCGACGAGTGCGTTTTTTTATCTTTCTCTCTCTCTCTCTCTCTCTCTCTCTGTTTCTCTTTCAATCCTCTTCGTTCTTCTTCATATTATCAATACATTATATTGCACTATTAATCTGTGACTTATTGCTAACAAATTAGTATTATCTAGACCGAGAAACTTGAGAGTCTCTATGACCATTTTTTTGGTTCTTTATTCGCGTTTTATGTGCTGACACTATTTAATATACATAGATGAAAATAAAATGAGTCAATTATGTGGAGTGTATGGGCCATGAGTACAAGTTCTTTCATAGAATCTTTTTTTTTTTTTTTTAGTTTGTGAGAATCATGTGGAATTCATTTTTGTTACATACAGTGCAGGATTGGTGAAAAAAAAAAAAAGATTTTTGATGTCAGGAAGGTCCCAAAACTAGCGTAAAAAATACATGGGGCATTTCACCTGGTTTTGACCTGGATCTGATCCTTCTAATTGGATTAGCAATTTTTTATATGACTGACAACTCTAAAAAAGCATAAAAAAAAAAGAAAAAAATGTAGACCAAATTTTAAAAAATAATAATAATAATAAACGTTTTTCAGCATTTTTTCAGGTTCTTAAAATGTGCCGTTAAATTTTTTATTCTAAAAAATGGTAGATAATTAAAAATGTGTATTTTTTTTTTAATTTGTGCCTTTTACAGCGTAAATCATACAAAAAATTGCATCGTTGTTGAATTGAATTGCATCAAATCAGGTGGAATCCTCCGCATATTTTTTATAGAATCACGCAATGTGTCGCACATCTGTTGTTATTTTTTGGAAACGCGCCAATGCCGAAATAAATATTTTTACATACCCAGTTTGATTGTAATATTTCTCTCCAGTTCATTCTTAAAACGAACAGTCTGCACTCCGGAAATTGCTTTCACGATTGTGGACTTTCCGTGAGCTACATGACCGATAGTACCTGTTGGGGAAAAAAAAAAAAAAATTAATATCAGACGACAATTTTTTTTTTCCTTTGAAAAAAATAAAATTTAGTTACCGATATTGATAGTAGCTTGTCTACTGATGACTTCTCGGGACAGAGCAGTTAGCGTAGTGACATCCTATAAACAAAAGGAGCAAAAAAAAAATTTGCTAGAGTGTCAAATTGAAAGTATCAAAATATTATATTATTTTCGTAAAAAAGAAAAAAAAAACTGATGTATATTTGCGCGCATTTAAGCATCCACAATAAATATTATTATTATTATTATTATTAACAGATGTTTTTTAAAAAATATTTTAAAGCTGATGCAACGAGTTTTCGGCAATTTGATGGCATGTGTATAAATTATTACATATGTGTGACAGAGTGAATAGTGAGTAGAAAATAAGAATGCAAGTATGAATTTGAATTTTTTGTTTCGTTCGCGAAGAAAATGCTTCGATAGGGAAGGAAAGCCCAGCGAAAGGACGCGTAAAAGTGAGACTTGGGGTAAAAGCCCGCGGAAAGAGGGAAATGGGCGTCTTGGGAAAGAGTGAGGTTACTAATTTAGCGGCACGTCGGACTTGACTCCTCGAATGCTCAATTGCAGCGTGGTTTGAATTTTTTGTTTAATCCTCACTCACCAATTTCGATAAGTCCTGCTTGTACAGATTCGGCTGTCCCGTTGTTACACCCAATGCTTCCTCACCCCCCATGATTGCAGCTGTGTATTTTGTAAATCCACGCGGAACACTCGGGCAAACGAGAAAGGCTGAGAAAAAAGGAATCAAGGGGAATGGTGGTGGCTTCGCCTTCGGACAGCGATCATGGTGTTAATGGGAGACAACCGTAATTGCGCCATCTCGCGATGATTTTCTCGGTGAAACTGCTTTACGTCAATTTCTGGTTTTTGACGTGGATACAGTCAAAACACGGTAATATGACGGTTCGGTAAAATTGCCAATGTATTTTATGGTCATTCGATGTCAATGCTTTTTTTTCTTTTCTTGAAATGTTGTGAAATTAGAAATTAGCATATGTTTCAATGTTTATTGAAACGCTTCGATGTTCAGTCATTTTTCGTTTGGCAAACGTGCGGAAGATAAAGAAATATCGTATAATATTTCCAAAAAATCAATATGGCCACCAGCTGATATCTCAATCTCGTTCATATTATAAGAATTTTTGTCAAGTTTTTCATACATTTTTCATCGCTATTCAACTTAATTCGCTATTAACAATTATGTAGGACAACTTTTTCGAATTTTGACCAAAAGAATCAAACATGGCGGAAAAATTCGTTATCGTAACGTTAGTTCTATCTCTCTGCTATACCGTCTGAGTCACGATAAGTGCGAGAGAGATAACTCGGGCCACAATTTTTCGGACAAAAAACGAAAGGAATTCACTGCAGAATTCTAAGACGCAGCGAAAAGCGTTCTCATATTTTACTCAAAAGATCAAATGGGGTTGAGAAAAACGCTTTACAGTTTTTGTTACCGACCGAGCAGGCGCGCGTCATCGTAACGGCTAAAAGTGTAACTAATTATCGTCTACTTCGATCGGTACAACAGGAAACTTCCGTGTTAACTTAAAAAATTGTAAAAAAATACTGCACGTAACCTAAGATGTGAAAAACTTGTTAAATACACGTCCTACAGCAAGAAATCCGGTAACAAGTGTATTTTACAGTTTAATAACTTTTAGAAAATGATTGGAGGAGTGGATTTACCAGTGAACGAGGAGAATTTGCCGTTAATTTGCGAGAAATTGCAAGAAGCTGAGGTAGAGAAGCGACGATCGATGTCTTGGCTATCAGGTTTGACGTTTCGTTTTATTTTGATTCTTATTTTCAGATACGCGTCAACAATGAATTGGAGCAAATGCTTCAGCGGCATTGTCATGTCGAAGCCAAATTGCAGAATATCAGCAAGGTCCTTCCAAATGTCGTTGTTATCAGAGCGGAGGGCGAGAAATTTTGCGATATGATCAATCGGACCAATCAGTTGGCCGAAGCTGTTAGCGCTAAAGTGAGACAGCTAGATCTTGCCAGGGTATGCTATTCGACAGTGAAAATTTCTCAATAATACGCAATAATTTAAGGAATTGTCTTTAACAATAATCTTTGCAATTAATTTTTATCATAAATTCAGCTTTTTCTATTTTATTTTTTTTCTTTCAGGATAATTTTTTGCGTCCAATTTTTTTTGTATCTGTTAAAGAAAAAATAAATGAAACCTGGCTCTTTCAAATCGTTCTATAGAGTCGATTTTATTCGTTCTATCTGTCCAATTTTAGCTGGGTTAAAAAAAAAATTTACGAGCATTTGAAAAAAAGAAAAAGTAGCTAAACAATATTCTACCTCTTTGATTTCGTTCGTTATAGAGTCGAGTCTGCGAGTGTCAGAGTCGAGTACACGACATATTAGATCTGCAGCTCTGCAGCGAAGGCGTTGCCACTGCTTTGAGGAACGAGGATTACGAGCAGGGTGCTGCGCACGTTCATCGTTACCTGTCGATGGACCAAAATCTTCTTGAACGCACGGCACTCGACGTTTCCGGTGATCGCACGAGTATAGCCGGTTCTTTGATAACACTGCAGCAAGCAGCCAGAGAATTGCGCGCCGTTGTTACCCATCGTTTCGACGAGGCAGTGAAATCCGAAGATCTCGCATCTGTCGAGCGTTTCTTCAAGATATTTCCCCTGCTTGGTATGCACGACGAGGGACTGAAAAAATTTTGTCACTACTTGTGCTCGAAGCTTCAGGACACTGCTCAGAAAAATCTCAAAGCCGCGCTGGACGTGAAGAGCAACGATAGCAGAGCATCCGTGATATTTGCAGACACAATGACTCTGCTTTACGAAGGTATTGCGAGAATAGTCGAAGTTCATCAACCTATTATTGAAACTTATTACGGACCCGGAAGGCTCATTAAAACAGTCACGATTTTGCAGAAAGAATGCGATCGGTAAGATTTACTATTCATTCTATTTACAATTATTATCGTTACTGATCAATCGCCAAATCGTTTTAAAAATTTGAAAAAAAAAATTATGTCCTATAATTTTTATCGTTTCGATGCATATTTTCAGAGATATGATTTTTTGAAGATTAATTATTATGACCTAGGATTTATTCAGAATGTCTAATGTATAAATTAGAAATAGAAATAAAATTTTTCAAAAAAATCATATTTAAAATAAAAATCTAATTGCCGATTTATTTAATACTTTTATATTTTAAACGGACGATTGATGTTCATTTCTTTGTTTGGCAGACAAACGAAGAGAATCGTTGGGGAATTCATGAAGAATCGAAGCATACAGAAAAAGCTTCAAGTTATTAACGATTACATGCGCAAGCAGAGTCCCGAAAAAGCGGATCCGAAGAATTTAGATATGCTGCTTAGCGAGCTTACGATAATGCACGCTAGATCAGAGTTGTATATCCGATTTCTCAAGAGAAGAATAATGGTAAGATCGATTTTTAAACATCTATAGTTGAGTGTTTCACAAATTTTTGGAAAATTCAACGATGTCGTTAAAATCGAATGAAAAATCAAATTTTCTCTCTCAAGCATAAATATAAATAGCTAACCGCTATGAGAAATTATGAGAAAAAGCAACAAGTAGTAAATTAAAATGTTATTACAGAACGATTTGGAGATCAGCACAACAGACGAGGCACAGCGCGCAGAGCAAATCGAGGAGTTCGAAGCGATGATGAAAAATTCGGAGCTCGCACACGGAATGCAAGATTTATTGGGCGCTTATCTGGCGTTAGAGAGATACTTTCTTGAGGAAAGCGTGAACAAAGCGGTCGGCATGGACACGCTCGATCAAGATCAACAAACGTCGAGTATGGTCGACGATGTTTTCTACATTGTTAAGAAATGTGTCAGGTACCGATAGAAGTGAATCTCTATGAATAGTTGACCGATACAATTTACGTTGACATTTTAATTTACAATTTGACCGCGACGCCGAAAATTTTACGATAGTGACCCCCTTTTCTCTTGTCGCGCAGACGATCTATTTCGAGTTGGAGTATTGATGGTGTGTGCGCTGTTGTCAACATGGCTTGCGGTATTTTGGAGGGCGAATTTGCAAATCGTTTGCGCGGCCGCTTACGACAAGGATATCCCGCTGGCTATCTCGATCTCGCCCAAGCTTACAGCGCACTACAAACGAGTATTCAGCATGGCCGTTTGCAAACTTCGGATAACGAGCTTGCGCGATTAATGTTTTTGGTGAATAATTTGATTTTGAAAAAGTTGTTGGTTTTTGGATTGCTCGTAGAGGAAGGCTTTCTTTTCATGACAAACATTTTCTTTTTTTTGTGGATTTTTTAAAAATTTACTTCCTCACAGAAGTAATTTTGTGAAAAAAGACAATTTTATCATGAAGCAATGCGCAAAATTCTACTTTCAGGCATTAAAAAAAAAAATTAATTAATCGAATTACAGGCTTATCTGAATAACACCGATGTGAGCATCGAGTACGTCGAGACTTTGGGTCAGAGCCTCGGCGCTGAGATTGACGGAGCGTTTCCACAGATGCAGAAAAAAGATCGGGGAAAGGTAGACAGTTGTTTAGCAGGACTCAAAGGCGTCACTACAGCGTTGCGCGCAGTCATTGACTATGGATTGGAACAGTTGCGCGTTAGCGCTGTGAAACCCAGAGTAACGCCCTGGGTCGATGCGTTTCTGTCTGTTAATCATCATGTCAATGAGGTGAGAAACTAAAAATGGTAACAGGGAATTTTTTTTTTACACGATTCACCGAAATTGTGGTTTTCGTTAAAATTTGCGAAAATATTTAAATGTCTTCGAAATTTTTCCATGACAATCTCAAGACTCGGAAAAAAAATCCCCAATTATTTTTACAATTTTCTAGATTTTCCGTGATCGCTAGAAATCCCTGCAAAGTCTTAATCAGGGATAGAAAAAAAAATCAACGAGAATTTAGCGATTCTTATGATTATTTGCAGGATGAATTGCTGCGATACGAGACCGACGAGCCATTCGTTCAGACTTTAGTGATGAATTTGGAGGGATTATTGCAAGCTTTTAAGGGCAGTTTAACAACGGCGAATTACGACGCTTTGATTGGTATTCTTACAGCCGAAGTGACGGCTCGCTTGGAAAAGGTCGTTCTTAAATCAACGTTCAACCGGGTAAGCTCGGTCACAGTTCAATATAACTTCTATTCAGGTTTATGAGTTATTTCATCGGTGAAACGGTGTAATAAAATGTCTCAACAATGTATGTACCACCACCAGGCCGGCGGACTTATCCTAGATAAAGAAATACGTTCGTTGGCCAGTTATTTGGCTGCCGCTACTTCCTGGTCGGTGCGCGACAAATTTGCCCGTCTGACGCAAATAGCTACGATATTGAGCGTCGAAAAGGTTGAAGAGCTGGCCGATTATTGCGGTGCCGATGCCATTGCCTGGAGATTAACACCCGCAGAAGTTCGACGAATTGCTTCGTTACGAACGGACCTTCGGCCGGAGGATATCAAGAGACTGAAGTTGTAATTTATAAATTATTCCCGCCAATTTAACACCAGTATATGTTGCACATATTAAATATTATAAATACACTTAATACAGAATTCAAGAATTTTACACTACGTTTCTTGTAATTTCATAAACCTGTAAATCCGTACCGTCACTTTTTATTATTAATTAAGTGGAAAATTACAAAAAAATTACAAATTTTTAGAAGACATTAAAAATTTGTATATTTTCCGAAATGTTTGGTTTGTTTTCAACAAAAACTCCGTAATAATAATTATAATAAATATGAAATTATAATTATTAATAATAATAATAATTATTATTATTGTTATTATTATTATAGTATATAAGTCGAAAGTTTTATAAGTACGGATGCAGAAATCTTGACGAAATGAATCATAATAACTTGCTCATATTGGTGGCATTGTCAAAGGTACTAAAATACATCACAATATTCGATAATATAAATTTCAAATAGTCCTCTCGTTCGTCCAATATCCGCAAGTGACACTGCCTTCGTTTCCACATTGGTGGGGGGAGACAAAAAAAAAAGAAAAATAATAAAAAATCTGTCAAGACGCATGCGTCTGTCGTCCTTTGAGCAGATACGAGCGCCTCCATTGCTACATACGAGAGTTTTCCAAACTGCGACCCGCAACAGCTACAAAACCCGTGTACCCTCCCTTGTAATGCCGCCAGGGCCGGTGGTACAACTCTCGTCGGGTTCTAGTAATCGCGCGAACGGTACCGTAAACGTAATCGGCAAAAAAAAAGAAAGAAAGAAAAAAAAACACGGGTCATGTCGCTGTCTCTGTGACTGGCAGCACTCCGAGCTGACTGGAGGGAGAGAGACACAGAGAGAGAGAGCGAGAGATAGATAGATAGAGAGACGATGGTGTCTGTGCAAGTAGTTCGTGGTACGCTGGGTGCTCACGAACGTGCCTAAGAGATGGACGCTACGACGACGAGCACTTCCGTTCGCTAATTGAGCGTGACTTTTCGCTCTCTGCTCTCTCGTATATACCGTATATATACATTCACTCATAGCCTTTTTTTATTCCTTCGTTCTTCTCTCTTTCTCTCTCTTTTTTCTTTCTATCTCTCTCTCTCTCTCTCTCTCGCTCGCTTGCCTCGGATTCTCGGTCGACCGGGACTACATACGGAGAGCAGATCCGCCACCGTTATCCACCACCAGTTTGTGTGTGTCTTCTTCTCGTTTGTGTCTCTTGAGTTTGCAACACGGAATAAAAGCCCCGTGGCTCTCACGGGGTTTACGCACGAGGATGCTGCTGCTGCTGCTGCTGCTGCTGCTGCTAGTTGCTTGCCGGTGTTGAGTGGCGCGTTTTACGGAGTTTCGCGAAATCGAGCGACGAAGAGATAGAAAGAGAGAGAGAGAGAAGCATATAAATCGCCGAAAGAAAGACGTGAGAGAGTGAGGCGCAAGAGGGAGAGGGAAAAAGAGTTGAAATATACTAAGAGAGAAAGAGTGTGTGAGTGGGAAAGAGCGAGAGAGAGAGAGAGAGAGAGGGTCGCGCAACACCTGCGGTGCGCGCTTCGATGCATTGTTGGTGAGTGTGCGCGCGCGCGTGGTTAAGTAATTCGTGTGAGTGTGTCTCTATTTCGTTATAGCTCAATGTTCATTCTCAATGTATACGTTGTACAGTGTGAGTGGTGGCATACATGTGCTTCGTACGTTTAAGGAGGTTGGAACGCTTAATCCTAGTCACATCAGTGATTACTTTTTCTTTTTTTTTTTTCTTTTTTTCATTGTTTTTTTACTATAATTTGAGGATTATCACATCGAACCGTAATTTGTATGACACAAGTTTTATCCAAAAATATTCGAATAGAGATTTGAAAAATATTGACGTATTGCTCACAATTACCAGATATTTTTTTGTTGAATTTTTTTTTGCCGCTTTTATCAATTTTAATGTGGGATTGCCATTCTTAGTTTCGTGATAATAATAATTAAATTCGATCGAATAAAATCGAAATTTCAATTTTTATAAAATTTTAATTAAAATTAACTGTATAAAAATCATTTTTTTTAAATATATGGATAAATAATAATAACAATAATAATAAAAAATATAAAATATGTTGATACAATATAAATAAACATTCGAATTAAAAAATATTGACATAGTTGTAATTACTAGACTTTTTTTTTATTTTTTTATTTTTAAGAATAATGCAGTTTTTTTATCCTCTTAGATCTGTTCAATAATTGGCCATATGGTGTTATTATTTAACTCTCTGGAAAGTTAAAAAAAAATTCAATTCATTTGCTGTGGAAAATATGTTTTTTTTTCTTTTTTTTTTTCAAACCCGTATTTTGCCAAACCTCGATCTTCCCTATGGAAGATCGAAGTATGGCAAAAAAAAAAATGTAAAAACAAAAAAAAAATATTTTTCCGTGAATTATTTAATGCAATATATGATATATTTTTTATGGCATCAAATTATATTTTTCGTAATTTTATAACGAAAAAAATTTAAATTAGAAAAAAAATCATATATTTAATTTATATCATCTGAATTGCAGACGTTTCTCTGAGATTTTTTTTTTTTTTTTAGTGGCTAAACTGATGTGCCTTATATACTTAATGTCAATGTGAATAATTTCGATAAAATCCAGTTTATATCGATTTGCAGAACTTTTCACAGATATATGACTAGCATGCATCGATAGGAACTCATTAACAGTGCCAATGAAATGTCCTTTTAATATAGCGTCGTTTGTATCTCTAGTTGACAACAAAACTCACGGATTTACAAGAGAAACACATTGATTGTTCTCTTGCATTCTTTCTTTTTTACGAATGTGCGTGAAGCTATTACTACTCTCTTCTTCTTCTTCTTATTTCCAATCTGGCTGAGCCCTCAAAAAGAGTGTAGAGGGCGATCCAGCCTGGCCAAAGATAAATCGTACCGGCCAAGATTTTAATTACTACTCTCTTTTGCTGCTGTTGCTGTTGCTGCTCGTGCTCGATGCTACTGCTAGTGCAACGAGTACGCGCGTGAGAGAAGATAAAGAAGAGAGTGGGGAGGGGGGATTAGCGAGTGAGAGAGACAGAGAAAGAGAGACAGACAGATAGAGAAAGAGAGAAGGAGAGACGCATGGGATCGCGGTTATCGTGAAAAAAGTGGGAGTGTCGCGCATGTCGCGCCCGAACATGCTCCAATGCTTCCTGGCTTCGGGTCGTACGAAGAGAAAGAGAGAGAGAGAGAGGGAGAGTGAGAGATAGATAGAGAGAGAGAGAGAGAGAGAGAGAGAGAGAGAGAGACGTCTCTCCACCGTTCTTCCGACGAGTGCCTTAAAGCTTCTCGTTGCCTCTATACTCTCGGTTGACCTAACCGCCGCACGTCCGTTTTAAAGCCATTTTTTTTCTTCCTCTTCTTCGTTAAAGCGTCCCTTTATAACCAACTTAAATCGCGCCGTATTATCCATCTTCGTTCTCGTGAATTCCTCGACACGAAAGAAAGAAAAAAAAAAAAAAAAAGATATGTCACATCTCGACACCGGATACCGGAAACGGAATAACTGGCCAACGATAAGAGACAACTTAACGCGCACCTCGAGATTCAGGCTTTCCGGCATCAACCAGTGACTGTTTTTAACCTAAACGATTTGGATTTCTTCGTATACACACGCATAACACACACATCTCTTTCGTCTTACTTCGCGTCTTGGCTGCTCGATTTATATTCAGTAAAACTCCGATTTTTCGAGCAATCCGAGAGAGAGAGAGAGAGAGAGAGAGAGAGAGAGAGAGATAGAGTGAGAAAGAGAGTGAAGAGTGAAGCTCGACTTTATTGGAGTTCAGTGGTGAAAAAAAAAAAAAGAAAAAGAAAAAAGACGGAAAAAAAATGGATCGCACGAAAGAGTAAATGAATGTTTGAGATAGTCATCGTTTTTGTGTCGTCTGTGAGTCTGTCCTTCTTCGGAAAATCCATTGAGCTGCCTTCGTCTTACTTTTCCTTTGGGGTCGTTGGGTCATTCGGTTGCATTTGTCTCTGGTAACGTCCAAGACGTTCCAATTTTCAAGTGCGTTCTTTCTTTTTTTTCATTAATGTAGCTTGTCTCGTTTTTTTCTTTGTTTAAAGCTTCCGGAAGAAATTGGTACGCTTCACTTTACAGATCATGAATTATTATGTTTGTATTATTGTGGATATGAGGTGTATCACACGCTGACACAACGACGCAACGATTTACAAAAACGCGCTGCGCAATGTGTGCTCGGAACCTAAGCTAGGAGCTTTTGCGCCAGCTGCTGTGTGTGTGTGTGTTTTTTTTTCTTTTTTTTTTACATTTTTTTTCCATTATTCTCACGCCGATGAGGCAACGGCATCGGTGGCGGTTGTGATATCAGATTCGTTTGTTTAATGACTGTGCTGCATTTAGAAGAGAACAAAACATTGTACGAGTGGAAAGAGTTTTTGAGATATTTATGAGAAGGAAAAGCAAAAGAAAGAGAAAATTGAGAGAGAGCGAGAGAGAGAGAGAGAGAAAGAGAGGAAAAAAAAAAAAAAAAAAGGAGTTATCGGCAAGATGGATAACATCCGGGACTTATGCTCTTCGAATTGATGGGTATATGCTTTTCCTGCAGGAGACCCTCGAACAGTCGGCTGAATAACAAAATTTCTGAGCACATATCGGCGTCTGTAACCCCCCTCCATGTTTGTCTGGAGGAACAAAGAGGACCAGAACTGGGCTCGTGTGACGCCTCGGCTCGCAAGCCACTGGTAAATATTTATATTATATCTATAGTACAATATGTAATGTAAATCGTTGATTTTTAATACTAACTCTTGTGGCATTATTTTCAGCTTTAAGCAAGTCTATAGGAAGATCCAAAGGTTGGAAGGAAAGCTTATGATTATATGGGAATAAGTTGTTTTAATATGCCTACCAGAGAATGTGAGGAAAGATTGGAAGCAAAGGGAATTCCCAAAAGGATGCAAAGTAGAACATTGCTAATTGCTTCCTCATTATTTTTTTTTTTTGATAGCCTTTTCTTTTTTACAAGGCTACTTTCATGAGGAAGTTGTTGATCAATTGTGGGTTCCTCATAGAGGAAGTTTTGTAAAAAACAAAAGTTAGAAATTCACAGAACTATGAACTCTTTCTTGGAAGCTCATTCAGTATCAAACAATGACTCATTATATTCAAGTTTTCTGCTAAATTTTGGATTAGCTGCTTTTGAAACATTCTCAAGTTACAGCATTTTCGGAAAGAAAATTATGAAAATGGAAATTTTTGTAAAATCACGTTTAATATGCCTACCAGGCAATATAAGGAAAGATTGGAACCAAAGGGAATTCCCAAAAGGATGCAAAGTAGAATATTGCAAATTGCTTCCTCATTATTTTATATTTTTGATCCTAATTATATTTATATTTATTTGTATAATTAGGCAGCTCAGAGTTAGGAAATCAAATGTTTATGTAAATGTGTATCCACAGATTTTATATTTCATTTAATTATATTTTATTTCAAGCTCGTAAGAGCTTTGCGACCTGCTCACAGGTGCTCACAATTTAGGAAATTCAATATATCGAAATATTATTATTATTTTTATTATTCAATTGTTAACGTGTGTAATTTTTTGTTGTTAAATATAGGTCAGGGGTAGCCAAGAAAATTGGGAGGACAAGGCCAGCGGCGTATCGAGGGCAACAGAGGCAGGATCTACTAGAAGTGGGTCTGGCGAGCTAAGACACAGCCAGCCAAGCATGGCCAATACCATAAGTAACATGAAAATGACCAACCCCATAAAGGGGCTCGTCAGTAAGCGGCGCAAACGTTTCACGGAGGATGGCTTCGATCTTGATCTCTCGTGTATCCTTTTTCTTCAATTATTTACTGCAATCTCGGAAACGCCGATTTATGTTAATATAACTTTAGTCAGGATACTTTTTTTTTTCACTAATTCCAATGGTTTCACATTTTGTTTTTACTCTGAAAAAAAATTTTGGGTGTTTTTGAATGATTTCAAACCGATTTAGGGGCTGAAAGGATTAAAATTCGATTTAAACCCGTTTAAGAACCACCCTGATGTACAAAACCTATAGAAAAATTGGCAAAAAAAATGTTTTAAAAAAGTTAGTGATAAGGAGTGTCTCAGGCCTTTTCTTTAAAAAAAGAAGCAGGATTTTTTATTTATTTGACTCGTGAAGTAAAATGTTCTCCGATATTTTTCTTAACCCACAACTGAAACTACTGAAACAACAGACATCCGGGATAACTTGATAGCCATGGGGTTTCCTGCTGAAAAATTGGAGGGCGTGTACAGGAACCACATAGACGATGTGGTAAAATTGTTAGAATCCAAACACAAGGATCATTATAAAATTTACAATCTGTAAGTGTTGAAAAAGATTTTCATTGTCTCGGGATAATAATCCGTTCCCCTTCTCTGGAGGACTTAAACAAATGCCTATGTCTTTTTGTTCTATCTCTTCAGCTGTAAGGAGAGGTCATATGACTGTAAGAAATTTAAGCAAAGGGTTGCGACGTACGCCTTCGACGATCACAATCCACCGATGCTAGAACTTATAAGACCGTTTTGCGAGGACGTTCACACGTGGCTTTCGCAGGACAGAAAAAACGTGGCGGTCGTTCATTGCAAAGCGGGCAAAGGACGAACTGGCGTTATGGTCTGCTGTTACCTTCTTCACAGTAAACAGTTTCCAACTGCAATTGAGGCACTCAATTATTATGGAACTAAGAGAACGCACGATAAGTTAGTTTCCATTTTTCTTTTCTTTGGTTATAATCTAAAAAAAATTTCGATTATAAATTATTGTGAATCAAATTTTTAGTGAATATTTGAAATCGAATTTATTCTGGATGTTGGTTCGGTTGTAGAAAAAACGTAGGAATTTTTTCCGACTTTTTTATTGCATTGGGAATACAAAATAGTATTGCCGTTAAAAAATAAACAATGATTATTTTCCGAAATTTTTAATACCTGGAATATGCAATAAAAAAATCGGAAAAAATTCCTACATTTTTTCTTCAACTTGACCAACATCCTGAAGAAATGTGAGGACGTTTCGTTGACATGAAAAATTGGGGTGTCCGACTTGACGTGCTTTGCCCCCAAATTATTAATTCTCGTGATAATCCAACAGGAAAGGAGTGACGATACCTTCGCAAAGGAGGTACGTTGGTTACTACGCGACTCTCGTTCAAGAGGGTCTCCATTACCAACCGGTCACCCTGATCCTCCGACAAATAAAACTCGATCCAGTTCCCATTTTTAATGGAGGTCAAGGTTGTAAGTATACCTTTCGTGATTACAATGTGGCAGCTAAAAAAACAAAAAAAAAAGTATGCTTGCCAAGTGTCATATTCCTGCCGCGTTTATCTCTTGAGGGTTCTCTAAACTCTTGAAATCTCTGTGTTGCAGACTTGTCCTTTGTGATATCGGTATCTAACCAGAGGGTATTCAGTTCTGAAGTTTACGAGGTGAGAAAAGGAATGCCATCGATATGTATTCCGTTGGACCACAGCGTACCACTTACCGGAGATATCCGCGTAGATTTTTTTAATCGACCGAAAATGAAGAGAAAAGTAAGTATATTTTCTTTTTTTTTTTATCTTTCTTTCAAATATACATTTTTTTAAATAATATTTACAACAGAGTTTGTCTATTTTAATGTTCGTTCGTTAGTTAAATTATTTGTTTGTTACATTATTTGCTCTTGTTTTAAATATTTCATTTATTTATTTATTTTTTTTTAATTGTTAGTCCAGCTATTGTTGCAAAATGTGATTTGTTTTGCTAGCTTACCTCAATGTAGACATTTATCGACAATAAATTAAATTGTTTCGGAGGCCTTTGGGGTTTTTTTTTAAATATACATTTATTCTTATAGCTAATATAAAAGGAGCCTCTCTTAAAATAGAAATGGAAATTTTCTTCGCGTTGATTGGTGGATTTTTGGGAAATCGCTCTGTCAAGAACGTACTTTTTAATTGAAAAATGATTTCTCGTTTAGGAAAAGATGTTTCATTTTTGGTTCAACACGTTTTTCGTGAGAGACCACTCAATGCCCGAGTACGAGAACGGTGAATTACCGGTCGAGAGATCGACCCGAGCATTGAGTTGTGATGGCACGGCCATGGAACTTCCAATGGTGACGCCACACACGAAACCTCGAGCGGGTTCGTTGGCGAGTCTCGGACCGATGCCACCAGCCCTAGTTCTAGGTATAGACAAATGGGGCTTGGATGGCGCGCACAAGGACAAACATCACAAGCTCTACAGTGAAGATTTTAAGGTACGCTATTGTTTCGTCAGAATCAACAAATATTTTTAAGTTTTCTATTTTTTCGGTCGAACAACCCTTCGCAGCATACATTAATCCATAAAAACTGTGTTTATTTTAGAAATCCTTCAATTTTAGGGACCACTATGTTGAAAACAAAGTCATTTTGTCTTTTTCTTACACTAACCGTTCGAATATTGAAAAAAAATGAAGCGAAAAAAAATCTTTTTCTACATAAATGGTATTTAAATAATAGAACAATTTTTTTTTTTTTTTTTTTCAATTTTTCTATGGAAACATTTTTTCATGAGCTAGCTTTTTCGTGTATTAGTGATTAAAAAAGAAAAAGTCGATTAATACTGAGAAATTGTGTTGAAAAAAAAAAATCGCAAATGTTAACATTTACAACGAAAATATAGACGTGGATATCGCGGCCAAGCGACATTCGTGAAAATAAACTGTGCTGAGAATTTCGCGAAAAATGTTCCATGCCAAAGTATCATAAAAATGTATGTGAATTTATTGAAACGATTATTCCAGGTTAGTTTATACATGCATCGAATGGGTGGAGGCATAACGCAGGCAGTGCCAGTGACGGTAGCCAGACCAGGTGGTGGTGTACAAATAGGAATGAGCGGTCAAGAAACACCGAGCGAATCAAGCGAGGCAGACAGTAGCGAGTGCGACACAACCGGCGACGAGGATGGTTGGGAATCAGGTGAGTCATCTGCATCTCTGGTGGCGAATCACCATCCTCTTACACACAGCAGTAGTCGTACACAAGCAAATACCACCCATCAGCACCACAGATCTAGTCTAAGGGAATGCGCCAAGAGTTTACTTTCACGCGGTGACAAAGAGAGAAACAGTCACAGACAGAGCAGCGGCACAACGTCGAGCGTAAAACGTTCGTCAACGTTTGTACGCTCCGCGACTCTTGACACGTGAACGCGAAAAAAAAAAAAGAAAAGAAAAGAAAAAAAATTGGTGATTTTCGTCGCTTCCTCTCATTTATTTGCCGTCGTACGATTTGACTTTATTACGTGTGGCGAATCGGAGATATTCCGCTGGCCAAGAACGTTCACACTCCGATTTAAAGAAAACGACTTTTCTCTCTGGTTTTTTTTTTTTTTCTTTCTTTTTTTTCTTCCTCCGCCCTTCACAAAACTCACAGCTCGTTGTTTGCGTTTCACGGCGAGAAAAAAAAAAAGAAAAAGAAAAAAAAAGAAAGAAAACTAATAACGCCGGACAAAGATAGATTCATCGCTGCGTAGGATATTCATTGATTGAATGACCGATTTAAGCGCCGATTGCTAATTGTTTTTTTTTTTTCTTCTTTTTTTTTGTCGACGGATAAATTTACGTTCGTCTGTGTTCTTCTTGCATCGTATGTTATTAGAAATTGTACCTCTATATATGCATATATATTTATATATATATATGTATCTCCGTTAATGATCTGACAAGGAAGGTGTGTGTGTTTTTTTTTTTCTATTTTTTCGCTTCGACCAAAATGTATTATTGACAATCAAATGTTACAAATTACTAGACTATATACGATATGAAAAAAAGGAAAATTTCTCTCGAAAGTGTTTTTGGCAAGAGGGGAGAGAGAGAGAGAGAGAGAGAGAGCGAGAGAGAGAGAGAGAAAAAAAAAGCCTCGGCACGCCGGAAGCAGGAACGAGGGCTGCGTTTTTTTTTATCTCAACCGTTTTTTTTTTCTAACGTCATGATTTACCATCGAGATATATGTATATTGCTATTTCCGATTGTTCGATGGCCTTTTTGTTTAGATATGCAATTGAATTAGATTTGCCGATCGAGCCAAGAAAACACCGAGCGGAGAATCCAAGGGAGCCAAGCGAGTGTTTAAAACCAAAACTTGACGGAATAAATTCGCGTCTACAAAGTTAAAAAATTAAAAAATAAAATAAAAAGAGTAAATTACGAAATGTTTGAAACTCGTGTGTCCACAAGTGCCTCGGTAGATGATCGGATACTCACAAACGGCGTTCTCTTTTCTTCATTTTTTTTTTACTTTCTTCTTTTCTATTCACTTCGTGCTTAGCTACTTCGAGTACCGACTTCTAAAGGAAGTGATATTTTTTTATGTACATATATTCGCCCGTATTCTCTGGAGGACTTTGGACGAAAAGAGAGAGAGAGGGGGAGAGATTCATTTTGTAGTAAAACTACACGAGTAAATCCACCGATTTTCATTATTATCGTCAGGGCATGATTTTTTTATTGCACACTCAAAAAAAAAAAAAAAAAAGATATACACTTGGCGCCCACCGGTAAATCACGATGAATTTGCATGTTTTTTTCTTTTTGAAACTATCATTTTCTTTTCTCTTCCCTCGCAAAATTATCTTCGACTATGTGATTTATTTTATTTTCTTCTCTCTCGATGATTTTTCTTTTTTTTTTTTCTTTTTTTTTAGCAACCACTTAACTCATAAACCTAGCTGGTTTCTGTATGCAGACTGACTCTCGACGTTCCGTGAATCTGTACTTGTTAGAGTTATTAGAGAAAAAAAAAGCGCGATAAGTTTGACTAATCTGTTTCGACGAGTATATTTCTTGTATAATTGCAACACTGCGTGTGTGTGTGTGTTTTTTTTTTCGAAGTAGGATTTGTTAGAGAGCCTCAAAGGTGTGATAGAAATAGACGATGATTCGAAATCATCGACGAGTTTACTTCTCTGTTTGGACCTTCGGTAGTCCGCCAAAACGAACATTAAATTATTTAAATAATTCAACTATTGACTATTGAAACGGACAAAACGTAAAAAAAAAAAAAAAATTCTTTTTTTTTTAAATACGCATTTGTTCCAAAGAATTTTTTTCTCTTATGTTCGAGGACTACACCGAGGGTTCAACGATAAGCGTTCTTAAGGTGTTGTAAGTTGTACGGACGATCTTATTAAACGTACGGTTATAAAAATTCGTTGACTCCTCTGAACTTTTGGGTATTCCAGAGTTTGTTTCAACAGGCGGATCGATGATAAGTACGACAATAGAATCTAAATGTTAAAATCGTTTAGAAGAGCGCGAGCGCGAAAAAAAAAAAAAAATTAGATTATTCAATGTTCAATGTGGATGCAAAGAATTACGCACTCGAATTTGCTTCACCAGCGACGTGGTTTAAATTTTCTCGAATGTCGAATATCAGCCACGACGACAATGTTGTCTAAAAGCTTTACATGGGATAACAACAGTTTATTTTTCTTTTTTCATTTTTCCTGTTAAAACTATCCGCTGACAATGCTCTTGGCGTGAATCTCAATTTTACAGAAGCGGTCGGTAAAATCGATGATTCCCGTTGCTTTTGCAGAGTCTCGGACAATAAACTCGGGGTTCTAAAGTAAAAGAAAAGATATTTAATAGAATAAATAAACAACGAAGTACAGATTCAACACCAGTTGTCTTTCTATTGTAGCGATTTCCTTTCTCTCTTTTTTATTTTTTTTTTTCATTCAAAGATGAATCAAATAGAAAAATTCGTAAACTCTTAGACTAGCCCGTAGCTGTACGTGTAATTGTTATATAAAACGTCGAATTTATAAAGAAAAAAATATTCTTAGGTTTGGCGGATTAGCGAGGAAATAGCAGGCTAGCTTCGGGATTAAAAATTACGTTTTACCGATAATTGCGGGTTTAATTTGCGGGAGAATCTGAAGCATTTGGCTAGAGGTAAAAAAAAAAATAAAAATAATTAACGATGGGCTCGAGATTACGCAAAATAAATGTGCGTATCAAACAGATCGGTTTCTCGGCGTTCGAGTTAACACGAATTATTTACCAAAGTTCCTCGATCGAAAAATTTGTAAACCACGCGTATCGCGAGAGGGATTCTAGATTCGAAATGAAATTTATTGCACGACTACTAGCGAGCGATTGGTAGTCGACGGAGTGTAAAAAAGGCTTGCCGTTGTGATTTATCGTACTGTAATATACATAATTAATTTTTATCGGAAATTCTGCGGTCCTTGCCGAATTCTCGGTTAGATTTCAACCGATCGAGTACAATGAGAACTGTCGCATTGTGTCGATTTATTATTCCAGTGGACTGTGTGCCCGTAGCTAGCTTTGCTAAAGAAAAAAAAAAAAAGAAGAAGAAGAAAACAGAAAATCGGTTATACGAAAATCTAGTAGTACACAATAAGTAGCAATTAATTCGTGTTGATGTATCGATAACAAATATTTTGACAAGTCTTTGTAGAGAATTCATTGGAGTAGGTTGGTGCCTGAATGTTGAAAACATAAAGAAAGAAAAAAAGAAAAAAAAATATATATATATGAAAGCAAGAAATTCATACTATCTCTAACATAGTTTGTAATTAATTCTCATTAGTTTGTCCCTTGACATTCGCGAGAGTGTACCGAAAATCGGATTACACATCATGCCTACGGGGCATTCCAAGTCAAATCACTTGGTCGTCGGTTCTGATGACCAAGATCGTGAACATTTGATGAATTTTTTCTTTTTCCATATTTTCGTACAAAAATAAAGTGGTTATTTTTTTCAGATTTTTATCACTTGTTTTATCCTATAATTTTTTTTTTTTTTTTTTTTTTCATAACTTTTGAGTAAAAATGAATTTCGAGCGGGTGAATTTTCTGAATTTATTAAAAATAAAATCTACGACTAAAAATTAGTATTTTCATCACAGTTCGAAAGTGGGCCAAGAATAATTTCTATATATACATATTTTATTTATTTTTCGACCTAAATATGCCAAAAAAAAATTCTAGAGTTGACATGGAATGCCCTCTGCACATCCACACATAGAACGTGTTTATTAATTGATGAACTACCTCCAGTTTGCGTCTCAAGTAAATCGCATGACTGTCTAGTACCTTTAGCGCAAAGAATAAAGCAAACAAAAAAAGAATTAAAAAAAAAAAAAAGAAAAAAATGAAGATGGTTCGTTTGAGCGTGAGCGAGAGATTGAAAATTAACGCGAGTATGCAAGAGTTCAATCTTTCTCCCAAGATGATTAAAATTTTTTTATTCTTACCGTTGATTCTCAAAGATTGAACCGAGTATGAGAAAAAAAAAAAAAGGTGATTTTGTCAAAAGTGCTGTGGTGTTTTCGGCTCGTATTCACAGATTGGTGTAATTGCATGCTGGTTATTTATAGAGTATACGAATTTAGAAGATGAAAAAGAAAAAAAAAAGCGAAACAAACGAATGAACGAGAAAATATTGTTTTTTCCTTTTTTTTGTTTTTGTTTTTTTTTTCTTTTTTTTTTCAATTCGGTGATCGCCATAATAATGGCCGAATTACGCCAGAGTCTTGTGTACAATTGCGATTATATTGTATGACGATTATTTTTTTTGTGATATTATACTTATTATTACGATTACAATCATTCTTATTACGATTATTAATTCATAATTATTCGAAACTGCTACGGTTTTACTACGATTTTATCGCCACTGTTGTACTGTTTACTTCGGCTGCAACCAACAAAACAATAATTACACACACACACACACACATTTACACTCTCCCACACACACACACACACACACAAATCACCAACCACAAATATTTACTTCCGTCGTTATTAATGCTATCACTATGTTAATTATTCTGAAATATAATACCCATGTTACAACCGTACAATTGTGATAAGAATTCTGATTTCACACGCAGATTATATACAGATAATAATTGTAGTCGTTAAGGTTCGTAAAAAAAAAAAAAAATGTGGAACGTTGCACTATTTCGATAGCAATCATATTATTCGGATACTATTATAAATATTCTCAGTTGAATCCTCCCGGTAAATAGTTCTTAACACGCCTCTGTGAGACCTCTGCCTTGGCTTCCCTGCTTTCTCGTTGTTTGCTCTTTTTTTTTCTACTCTGCATCTTGCTGCATACTTTTTTTTTTTTTTGTTCTTTAAAATTCTTTCCGCTATGTCATTCTTTACGTCGTTTATTGTATCGTTGTCGTGTTTGTGTGCGTGTGTGTGTGAATGTTTATTTCCCAAATTTGTTGAATTACGTGAAGCAAGAATTTACGAGGCACGTGTAGATATTGCATTTGTCGAGTTTTAGCGGCTGCACGTTTTTATTTTTGCTGCATGCACGATAGAAATATTACACAAGGACAGATAGTAATATCGCGATGGATTTTTTTTCTCTTTTTTTTTTTCTTTTTTTTTTTTTAATCCTAAGAGCGACTTTGTTCTCGCGTTTCGTGGGTTTTGTTTTCACCTCGATTTAAAAAATCGGAGCATCCTCCTCTCAAATCGTTCATTTTAATCGCTCATTATCATGAATCATATGGGGCAAAACACGTCAAGTCGACCACCCCAAATTTTTTATGTAAACAAAACATTCCTCACTTTTCTTCAGGATTCTGGTCCAGTTGAAGAAAAAACGTAGGCATTTTTTTCGGATTTTTTTATTGCACATTCCAGCCATCGAAAATCGCTGAAAATAATCATTGCTTATTTTTTAACGCCAATACTAAGGCTCGCAAAAAAAATCATGAGATCATCAAATTTTTTAATTTCTGCGTACTTTACAGCAACGTTTTTTGTAAAATTTTCCAATTTCATTTTATGTTATTTTTCGCTCCGAAACAGCATTTTTGATTTAATTGAAATTTTCACATTTTGTTCGTTGAAATGCTTAGAATCTTAGAAAAAACTTGATGTTCTTATGATTCTTTTTTGCGAGTCATAGTATTGGCATTAAAAAATAAACAATGAGATTGTTTTCCGAAATTTTTAATAGCTGGAATATGCAACAAAAAAATCGGAAAAAAATTCCTACATTTTTTTTTCATCAACCAGACCAACATGCTAAATAAATTTGAGGACGTTTTATTGAGATGAAAAATTGAGGTGGACTTTACGCGTTTTGCCTCATATCACTTTTGTGTCAAATTTTACAATGACTTTCATTGACTTATCACCTGTGTCTCTGTGTGTCTGTTCGCCCCCAGTGGACTTGGATCAGCGTGTGGGCCGGTACCGCCTTCTGTCCGATGGAGGGATGATAGATGTTTTGTGAGCCCCCGTCGTCCATCATCTTCATTCATCTTTGAGCTTCGGGTGTACTGTGTCATTGAGATTTTTCTCTAAACCAAAAAACAAAACGATAATCTCTTAAATCGAGCTAATCGTGTCGCTGCGTCGTTCATTGTACGAACAAAAATGAAAAAAAAAAAGAAACGCCCTGCTTGACAAGGACTCAACACTACTCACGACGAGACACGATAACGGTCTGACCGGATGTCCAGAAAAAAGCCAAAAAAAAAAAAAAGAAAAGAAAGGAAAATAGGTCTTTTTTCGGAGTGTCTTCGAGACGCAATCATCCGTTTTATCATTTTTTCGACCGAGCCACGTTCACGACAACAGCAATCAATGATGTCGATAATAAATATATACGGATTTGCCAACCTGGCCTGCCCGGAAAGCACACATTCTTCGGGGTTTCTCGTTTCACGCATTGTCACGAGCACATGTTGCATGCCCCATTGACATTACGATTTTGATCGTCAGCATATCCGAAGCATCGACAATTTTACCAGTTACTCGCAATTTCTCTTTCTTTCTTTCTTTCTCTTCAATCGAGACGAAATTCATTTTTCTTTTTCATTGAAAATCAACAATTCGGCTTAGCAATTAAACGAAGAAACTGTAAAGACTTTTGCAAAATTCATTTTCAAGCAATTGTGATTGTTTTGAAACTTGGAAAAATTTGTCTGTGTGTCGTCGTGAAAAAAAGGCCTTAGGATTTTCATAGTATGAGAATATTCTGAACGAGCTTCTTTTAAATACTAGGCATTTAGTGTCTAGTGCTACTTTATTTATTTTTCTCGGTGGGCTTGCGAATTATTCGTTGTTCTAATATAGAGTTCATTTGGTGAGAGAAAAAAGCTTAAAAAACTTTTTTTTTTTCATAAAAGCCTCCTGTGAATACTGCGAGTGAGGGAATTTGGTGAATGCTTTTGAGAATGTTTACAATACGATTTTCTTCGATAAATCCTGGAAATTCTCCTCGTTTTCACATTAAAAAAAAAAAAAAAAAATTCCTTTGCCAAATGCAGAGCGAGTTAAGCGAGTGCCGATTTACGTCGCTGACGAGAAGAATGTGGCTACTTTAACGGAAATATTCTTTGCCCCGCGTCGAGAGAAACCCGAGCGACTAATGAACGAGCGAGCTGCGACGATTGTCGAGAAGTGTAAAGCACACATTTGTAATAAATTGAAACGACGATGAAATAATGAGAGGATGAAACGAGCAGAAGAAGAAGAAGAAGAAGAAAAAAAAAAGAAAGAATTACGATATATTAAAAGCAAGACTATTTTCATAAGTGATAAAATTGTAAGTCAATAATATGCGTATAAAAGAACGAGCGAACGAGAGTGAAAGCCAGAGTAAAGAATGAGAGAGAAACGATTAAAATCATAATTTTTAACATTCGACATCAAACATATATATATATATATATATATATGCAATTTCTCGCGACGTTTTGTGTGTGAATAACCGACTGTGTACGAGAAATACAAGGAGTTTTGAATATTAAGCCAAGATTTAAAAAAAAAAAAGAAAAAAAAAAAAAACGACACTGCGAGAGAAATGTAGAAATCGTCCGATTGGATTGTTAGTAATAATCTCGGGATCGACGTACTGATTAAAGCGAACCTTCTCGGCGTGTGTCGTACAGTTAATTCAAGTTACATTGACAAGGCTAAATGATGTTTCTTTTTCTTTCACGAACGAGCAAAAAAATCTGTTGTCAAGTCGAACATTGATTGGTACGAAAAGAAAAAAAATATTCTTGAGATGATTCGGGGGCGAAAAAAAAAGAAAAAAAAATCGACAACACGTTAATTCATTGGAATGCATTCGGTTGACGAATAAGTATTAAATAATAGCTTATATCTTACACGTATTTCAACAGTACAAAGGCATAAGATTATACACGAATAATTTATTGTCCTAGAGAAACCGTTAAAGCGATAAAAAAAAAAAGAGTAACGTCTCAGAGAAAATTGAAAAAAAAAGAAATAATAATATATATATTATCAAAGAAACGAGCAAATACATGTACGTGAAATCGTCGAAAAAAAAAAATGTATTCTTTGCACTTGCCACTTTAACCGGTGCTAGCATCTTTTTTTTGCAATAGAGCGGTCCTATTCAGAAAAAAATGCTAAGTATAAAAGAAACGGACGTTTTTTTTCTTTTTTGATATTTTAATTAATGAAGAATTATAAATTAGACAACACTTAACAAGGATTACTCAAACAATACAGAACACACATAACTGTTGAAGGAAATTACCCCGTTAAGGGGTTTCTTCCTCTTGTAAAATTATTCAAAAGAAAAATATGCATAATTAGTTATCTGAGAAATAAATGTTACTATGCGGTTTGTAAGGCTGTTTCATGATACACCCCAAATTGAATATCTACCCCTGGGAGGGCTTCGTGAAATCTTCACACACCAGAGTTTCAATCAAAATTCAATCAAAATTTCTGTACGATTTAACAACGATTTTTCTATTTTTTTTTTTTTTTTTTTTTTTTTCTTTCTTCGACACTTCTACTTCGCTACGAGACGCGTATATTTTTAATTTTTCGTGAAATTTACCTTTTTTTTTTGGAGTGTACAGTTTGACTAATAATGCGACTATTGTTGGAATGAGTGCAGATGGGACAGAAAGGAAAAAATGCGAGAGAAAGTGAGAGAGAGAGAGAAAAAAAGCAAGATTATTTATCTTATATCGCGCTTGTAAAAGACTATATATAATCAGCGAAATTTTCAACGATTCTTCGGACCACGATTGGAGGATAATGAGATAATAATTGGAGCAAAAATAATACAGCACACTTTTCTCGTCTCGTGAGCGAAACACACAACCATCTTCCAGTTGCACTGAGAGCAACTACTATATGCTTGTAAATAAATTAGTTACGAGATTGAAAACACGAGAGCCCGCTAAAATTCGACATGAAATATTTCTTATCGTGCGTAACATTAATAATATTTGAGAATCTAATCGGGTTCGCTTCTCTGTGACTCGTTGATATTATGATTTTCATGGAATTTTGAAAAATATCGTCATTTATAAACATGATACGAGACAACAACAACAAAAGCTAAGGAAAAAAAGGAAAAAAAAAAAAAAAACGAAACTTAGAAAAATAAAATCGAATGTTACTATAACGTTTCTGTGAGCGTTTATCATACTTTTCACCTTCTATCTTTCATGCACTCCCGGAGCCACCCATTTAAAAAAAAAAAAAAAAGTACGATGCTACTGTAAGTTTTAATCAACAAATTGCATGAATCTATAGACAATACATAAAGTATTCTGGGTCAACTTAGTGAGCGTTCAAATCTCTTCCAATTCGCACCATAATTTTTTATACTATTATATGCTCGAAAAAAAAAAACATTTTTCATTTTTTTTATACTGAAACTTTGTTTTTTTTTCATCAGCTTTTCAAATTAAATTTTTTGCCCCAATTTAGAATTTTTTAATTTGGGCAAAAAAAATGTTTATTTTAAAATTGGGGCAAAAAATTTTTTATTTCAAATACTAATGAAAAAAAAAAACAAAGTTTCAGTACAAAAGAATTAAAAGTGTTTTTTTTCCTCAATGGACATTTTTTAAATTTAAAAAATTTTTTTTCCTGAAGCCTTTTTTTATTGACATAAAACAAAATCACGTGTTAAATAATTAAATGATGAAATTTTTATATAAAAAAATCACGAAAAAAAAGTTGCAGTAATAAAATTAATTTTTTAGCATATGTATGTATATATATAAAATAGTTTAAAATATTGTGATGCAAATTGGAAGTACTCAGGTTTGAACGCTAACTGATTTGGCCCGAAATACCCCAAATAAACACATATAATTAAAATAATAATAATTAACACCATGTGTGCCACGTGAACCCAAAAAAAAAAAAAAAAAAATTAACAATGTGTGCGTGTATTTACATATAAACTGTTGTTATTAATCATACTTATAATTGTGGGAAACCTGTGAAAAATCTCTACTACTACTACTTATTTTCTTTAAGTTTATTCATGCTTTAATCGTCCTCGCAATTTTGTGGTGTCATAGAGAAAGCGCAGAGCGAAACCAAACCGAGCATTTTTTTTTTTCTAGTGTTATATGTTAAAAAAAAAAATTCTTTGATTTTTGTTTAAGCATTAAAATATGTATTTTGTTTAAAATCACGAAAAAAAAAAAAAAAAAAATCAACGAATTGTAATGAAAACATGACTGACACTGGGTCTGCTTACAGGGGAGTCCACGTATTTGTGACTTTGAGACATGACTGATGGCGGGCCAATCAGAGCTAAACTCCTCACAGACGATCAACTCCCGACTGCAACACAACGCTTGATTACCAATTGATCAATCGATACATCAACCATCGCATCTCCTGCCTGTCATCCGCTAAGCATGATTTTTTTTTTTTTTTTCACCCGCATCCCTCGGTCCTGCCCTTAAATATAAATATATATATATATATATATTTATAAATATAAATATATATTTATATTTGATAGGAACGATAACAAGCCCTCGATATGTGTCTCCATGTTATTGTTTTGTTTATTATTTTTTTTTTTTTAATTCATGAGATGCAATTCATCCGCGTGATCGAGGGAAAGCGTTCTTTTTAAGCTATAATATTCTAGGCTCGGTTATATAAAAGCGAACAGTCGCCTTAAGATTGAAAAAGAAAGAAAGAAAGAAAGAAAGAAAGAAAGAAAAAAAAAAAGGAAAACGAAAATAGATAGAAATCTGCAAGTTGAGGAAGAAAGAAGCGGTCGACTTTAGTCTCGTTAAACATTCAAGAGATTGTTCTTTCATTTAGTTTCTCTTCTCTCTTTTATTTTTTTTATTTTTACTTTTTTTTTTTTTTTTTTTTTTTTTTTGAGCCCTTCCCATGATGCATGTCCTTGCCGACTTTCGTGTAGTAACTAAAAGAAGAAGAAAATTTAGTGTCTCGCTGATGAAGCGAGATGTGTCGTTGGTATTTGTCCGGATAAATTGTTAATGAATTTTTTTTTTTTTTTTTTTTTTTTTCTCGAGAGCGCCGCGCTGCAATCGAAGGTCACACAGGACAGCCTTCTGTGATTAAACGTCTTATTTTTTTTTTTAGTGAATTAGGAGCATTCTTTATTTATTTATTTTAGCGAAACGGCGAAAACCGCGCCCGTTCGCAAGTGTGGTCCGTTATATTTATTAGACTCCTCCCGAGTTCAGTACCGATATATCGCTAGATTTTCTCTTTTTTTTTTTTTTTTTTTTTTTTTTTATCGTGCCGAAAGTCCGTCGATTATTAGGCGGACGCTAAATCTTGTTTTTGAATTTTTTTTTAAATTATTTTTTTAAATCCCATCACGACCAGATTAATAGATCAGGGATTTGATCGATTAGTTAGTTCTTAATGTCGAGTATCCGCGAATTGTAAATTACCTATGGCTTTTAGGTATCGCTAGTTTTTTTTGTTGTTGGTTTTTTTTTTTTTTTTTTTTTTTTTTTTTATTCATTAGAACTTTGTAGGCGATCGCAAAATAAATTCTCCGAACGTTTGTCCTTTTTTTTTTTGTTGTTGCTTCGTAGGACACTAAAGATGCAAATAACTGTAATTTTTAACTTTTGACGCTAGACTGTATTTTTTATAATTTTTTTTTTTTTGTTTTTTTCTTCTGCGACTCACGATTCGCTAACTCGATTGTCAGTTAGAGAGAGAGAGAGAGAGAGAGAGAGAGAGAGAGAGAGAGAGATATTGCGTCGAGTTTGGATTAAGAGAAGTACGACGAATTGTGAAATATTTGTTTGTGTTAGAAATGACCAAAAGCGATTTGGGCTTAAAAATCGAAGCGGCTTTTGACACTTTGAAAATTCCATTCCTTTTCGAATCAATCAAATTTATCTCGATGTTTAAAAGTTGATACTCTTGTTTCTTAATAAACACTAACAAGAGTTAAATTATATTTCAATTCCCGACAAAAAATATAGAGGCAAAACGCGTCAAGTGGGGCATCCCAATTGTTCATGTCACCAGAACGTCCTCAAATTTATTTTAATATTAAGAAAAAATGTGAATTTCGTCGTGCTGCATTGTTAGCTACACGAACGAAAAATATGCTCAAAAATTGAAGCATAAAATGATGTAAAATTCAATGAATTCGAATGGACTGTTGCTTTCAAAGGGTGTTTAAGCAAAGCGTAAAGTATAATGTCTTGAGATGCTAATGGTATATTACGATTAAAAGTTAGAGAGTCGCATTCAACCTATAGAGTACAAAGAAGTTGACTTGATCTCAGATAGATTAAGAGATTAAAAAAAAGAAAAGAAAAAAAAAAAAAAAAGAACGCTACTTTCGCGCGTGTCGAGTGTACGGTGAGGCTTCGACGAAAGAATTTAGCATACTAATAATAGAATCCACTCGATGAAAAGCCTGCATTTTTTTCCTTTTTTTTTTTTTGGAGTCGCAGGAACGACCAACGCCGCGACGCATTTAACGAAGGTAAATCGAGCTGTCTCGAAGCCTAGAAAAATAAAAAAATTGAATTAAAAAAAGAACCACAGACACACACACACACACACACACAAACACAAACAGACACACATACATTGTGATTCCATAATGTCCTTGTATACTTTTTATATTCGAATTTTTGTTAACGACAATAAACACAAAAACAAAATTCTTGAGTTTAAGCTTAACGAATAAGTGAAGGATGGTTAGAAAAAAGAAAAAAAAGAAAAAAAAGAAAAGAAAATAAAATAAAGAAAAACCCCATTTTGTTAACTTGTGAATTGCGTGAAAAGGCGGTTTGACGGATAAAAATGAGAAAAGTGAGCGCGAGAGCGAGTGAAATATTAACATCAGGCGAATCTACCTGGATCGAAGCACGAAACGATTAAATTTTTGTTTTATTTTATTTTATTTTTTTTGTTTTTGTTTAGGGTGTAGGACAACCGCGGTGTCGATGAATAATAATGCGTCTCTCTCAGGAGAAGCTTGTCCGCGTCACCGTTGTTTATTGGCTATGTGATCTTAATTTTACAATGTTTATTACTTTTAGGCGTTAGCTCGAAGATAGAGACAGCAATCTTACCTTTATACTCTTTTAATGCTACTAGTTTTTCTTTTTCTGTTTTTTTTTTTTTTTTTTTTTTCCTCGTTGCGCCCCCGTCCCCCCTCCGGCGACACTCGAAAATTTCGGTGTACAGTATTTCCTCTATTTTTCACTCAAAAATACTAATATTCTCGTAGGAAAGGTATTTCGAGAAATGTGCGTAAGCTTGCAGAAATATTGCAAGCCACGATTAAACGTGAGATTACATTTTTAAAAAAATAATAATAATAATAATAATAAAAAACTAATTGCGTATCATGGAATTTATGGTACATATATTTCGACATTACGAAAAAAGATCCGAAAAAAAAAAATAATTGCAGTCTTGCGACCAATCGACATGTATGAGGGCCGACAGTGCCCCGACGTGTTCTACAAATTTTTCATCGTTTTTTTTTTTTTATCTGCGCAGCTTCAATTTTTATTTCTAAGGGGATATTATGTATCTACTTTATATTGAGTAAAAAAACAATAAAGTAAAATAGAAAAAAAAAGAAAAAAAAAGAAAAATTGAAAGAATAAATCTGGAAAAATTGTGACGAGGAAATATAAAATCGTAGTTTTCAGTGTCTTGTACTATTTTTTTTTTTTTTTCTTTTTTCGAAGTATGAAGCACTGAGGCGCGTTAATTGTGTGTCATTGACCCCTTATTGGCTTGCAATCTACGCTTATTTAAGAGGTATATTTGGGTCTAAGAAAGTTTTTACGAAGAATTCGTTACAAAATCACATTACTCAAGATGATGCGACACACATGCAGAAATTGTTAATAGAAAAATGCAATCTACTCAGAATCTGTTATTATTTTTATTGGAAAGCAAATCTAATTTTTCTTTCTCTGCGGTAGATTGATATATTTTTTTTTTTTTCTGAATATGAATCGTCTGCAAATTGAATTACAAATCTGTGTTACATCATCTTAAAGTGGACGGAGCGCTTGACACTAGTGAAATTGAGTACTCATTTATTTTTCAAGCCATGTCTGCGATATTTGGTGCTTTGATTGTCTACTTTTTAACACAAAGAATCATAATTATGAAATTGAAAAGAAAAAGCGGAGAAATTTGCGCTAATTTCCGAGAGAAAAAATCGATAGTTTTATATAGTTTTAACATTTTTTTCAAATGTATTCTGTTGTTAGTGAGAAAATGTCTACATAATAAAATGGCTATAATTATCAAATTATTCTATTTAAAAAAATAAAATAGAAAGAAATAGATTTTTTTTTAAATGTGGATCAAAATTATGGGCAGTCATCGATCGATTAAATATTTCTGTAAAAATTGCGCGCTGTGAATGTTTTACTGAGCAAAATTGTAAAAAAACGATTAAAAAAAAAAAAAAATGTAACACTGATTTGACTGGTCTGAAGCGCTCCAAAACTCCTTAATATCCTGAATTACGGTGAAATTTCACCGTTGATATATTGACGAAATCGAAGGATAAGATTCACAGAATCTTAACACGTTTTACGTAAGTTTATTAAATTGTGCGATTCCTTATTTGTCGTTGACGAGTAGTATCGATTACCTTCCGCGGCCACGTCCACGATTAAATCCTCCTCTTCCTCGTCCCGATACTTTACCCTTCGGCGGCGGAGATTTTGGCCTTAGAGCTTCTATTCTCTCGGTGCAACCGGTCGTTATTTGACCGGATGAAAAATAGCTACTGTATAAATCGGCGTTGAAGTTTGTGTTCGTCAGCTCGGGACCAACGGTCAGCCAACCCGGGCGGATCGTGCTGTCTCGGCCAAATAAATGTAGCCTAAAGTATATTTAAAAAAAAAAGAACAAATTTTTAAAAAAGATGTAGAAAATTATATAAAAATAAAATAAATTGAAGATAAAAAAAAAAAAAAAAGGCTTACCGTCTTCGTCCGAGACAAAAGTGTTCGATGATATGAAATATTTCGACGGGTTTCTCGATCGAGCCGTACTCCGGTTCTTCCGATATTATCAAATCAATGTCGACGTTCGCGTGAATAAAATCCCCGTCCGTCGAACGTCTCACAGTTCCTTTTATTCCCATGAGACAGTGTTCCTTGGTTCTTTGTAAAACGGCTTTGCTGTCGAGATTTTTACTGTGTCCGGGATTATCGATGTTCGTGCGAATCCAGCAGATATCCTCGCATCGCCTGAAGCCCCATTTCCGCAGACAGAAGCGTCCCATGTCGAGGCCGTCGCTGCTGCCGCACCAGAGAAATACGAAGCTACGATTAGCAGCAACCTCACCGATGTCAAGCTCCATTATTTGGTCCCAATTCCAGAGCTCGACGTTCGTCGCACCGCACGTTCTCTGGTATTCCTCGAGCGGCGGCTCGATCAGTATAACGTCGAATTTGCAATTCAACTCTTTCAGATTGTACTTGAGGAGGTCGGTCTTCAGATACATCGGTGGTGTCGCCGTTTCCGATATTAAATCATCTTTGAGCTTTATCAATTCACGGAGCTTTGGATATTCCTCAAAACGATCGGCAAGACCAACGTCTCTTATAAAATTCTGCGGTCTCTGACCTGTGTCTATGAAATGCTGACAGTAGTCGTTGTGAGGATTCGAAGACTGTGTGCCCTGGAAATTTTTTTTTTTTAGACTATATGTCGAAATTGACGCGACTCGCAAAGTGGCTAATTTTTATTACGAGTAGTTTCTTTTTTTTAAGGGTTGAAATGTAAAGTACAGACGGAAAATCGTATTTTGTAGGTCAATTTTTTTTATCTGTATAAAAAATCTCATCTGATTGATTGTGTTTTTAATTATTAAAAAAAATTACTAGGTCTATATATAACAAATCGTAGTTCTATTTCTGCTAAACAGAGAAGGATAAAAAAATTATGGCAAGAAAATTGAAACTCCTTGGATTTGTTTTAATTGATTCTGGGAATTTGTATTATTTTACGTACTGTAATAAAAAATTAAAGGCATGGAATTTTTTAAACGCTTTTTTTTTACTGATTGAAAAATAAACACGCTTTTTTGTTTGAAATTAATGAAATCTTTCCATGATGTTTATTAGAATGAAAAAAAAACCTTCAGTTTTTTATTTTTAGTTGTATAAAAATTTTGCATTTTTACAGACAAAATTAAATTTCTCAAAGAATTTATTTTGCAAAAGAAATGTAAGGATATCTCAATTAATTAAGAAATCATAATATTCATTTTTTTTCATTACCACTGAATCAAAATTTTTCGTAAATATTTTTTTACAAAAATTAATTTTTGTAAAAAAATATTTTCATTAATTTCTACAAAAAAAAAAGATTTCCATTCAAAGATGAGAGATAAATTGCAATCTTGATAAAACATCTTACAAAAATTCATTCTTTTTCATGGACTCGTCAACAAAAATCTGTACAATTTTGATACGAGATAAGATCTCATACTCACTTTTAAAAATGTAGAAGAATCTTTGTAAACTATCTCGTCCGCTGCGTCTTCTCTTGCGTCCTTAGCGTCGTCTTCCGGCTTTGACGATCTTGTCTTTCCCTTCTTTTTTTGAACACCGTCGATATCGGTGCCCAATATCTGTCTGAGTTCGTCTACGCTGGACACGCCGAGCTGTGAAATTTGCGGAAGAAATTGCAGGTAATTCAGTGGCCGGAGGTAAAAGCTTCAAAGACCAATCCAGTGACTAACCTCCAAATTTGATAATTAAATTATAATCAGCGTAATTTCTTACCGTTTGTGCGAGCAACTTTTTACGCTTTTGCGAGCGTTCGCGCAGTGTTTGTAGCATGATCGAATTTCCAGGTTGAATTGTTTTAAGATTTAAAAATTACGACAACAACAACAACAACAAAAAGAGGAATTCACGCTCGTATCGTTTAAAAGAGGTTAGGATAATCAATGGCTCAGTAACCTCGCTTGAAACGTCATTTTTTCTTTGTTTATCACTGAAAGTATCACCCGAAGATGCGGCGATACGTGGAAGACGAAGTTTCAACTTTTCTTTTTATCACATTAACGCGGAAATTGGAATAATTTGCTTAATTACTACACTAAAATACATGTTGTGGTTTGTCAGATCGAAGACAACCTCTCGCTCGCAGCATTCGCTCCGCGATACTAACGCGGCTTGTGTGTATATATATATATATATATATATATGTCGACGGCCATTTAGACTTCAATTGACTACTTTGCCGCAATATTTGTTTATCGAAATTGTATTTTTTTGGTGTGTAACGATAATATTGAAGCTTGTAATATTGTGGATTAATCACTATTTTAATAATCAGCGGGTTAAATTTATGGTTTGGTGTGAATATCTTCGCAAGAGTGTAATATAGTTTCTCATTTGACTAATTTGCCGCAAACTTATGTGGATCTTTTTGCAGAACTGTTGTTTGCGTGCTCGAGATTGGTTGAAAAAAATTTAATTAATCTAAATGGAGAGAAAATAAATAAATTAAACATTTTTTCGGAATGTAAAAATTAATGTAAAATAAATTAAATAAAGTGACGAAGGAAAAAAAAATTGAAATTTTAGGGGAACGGCCTACTATATATTCTACCTAGTCTATATCATAAATACCGCAACGGTAAGTACAAGAATAAACTTGACAATTTTTTTTTTTTTTTTTAGAAAGCACATAATTTTTTTTTAATTTAATATACACGCTCAAAAAAATTTTCATTAATTCTAATGAAGACACAAAAAATTAATAATTTTTTAAAAATCTTTACACTGCAAAAATGAATTATAATTAAATTGGCAAGAGAAAAAAAAATTGAATTTTAAGGGTCCACCGTACTTTACCCAATAATTCATTACACAAAAATTCTTCAACATTAAGTAAAAAAAAAATCTATTGACATTTGCAGAAAAAAAGTAATATATCATCGATTTTATAAATTCCCCATAATTTTGAAAAAAAAAAATCTAATACTGCGTTAAATCCGACGAACGTCGCGTGGCGCTCCTGTCTGCGTTCGGCGCCTCGAGTGTTATTCGGAAAAGGCGCTTCAGTCACATTGAAATCGGTGCGACGTCGCGCGCTGTTATCCGGAGGATCAGTCCAAGAGACAAACAAAAATTAGCACAACGCGCTTTAACGAATCATTATTATCGTCGATTAAAACTCGTGCGTCGGGAATCGAGGAAACCTCGGGTACCTTCGGGCGGGAAGAAGAAAGGACGAGTTGACCGGCCAGTGGGTGGCGAACTGACGCGATTATATATACATATATATATATATTTGTTTTTTACAAAAAATATTCGCAAGCGAGTGAGTGAAGGAAAAAAATACAGGTCGTAACACAACAAATCGTGTTCCCTTCGTCGCTCAGCCAAAATCGCCGGTCAGTTTATCGCCCACGTGGTTCCGGACATCCGTTTCTTTCTTCGCAAGCCTCCCCCACCCCCACCGTTCGCAATTCAATTTTTTTTCCGAGCTACTTACGACGACCAAGGAAATTCATCACAACTCTAAGGCAAACGACAAAGAAACAAAGAAGGTTTGTACTTTATTTTCACACGAAACTTTATATATATATATACATATGTGTGTCAAAATTGAATCCGAGTAGGTTGAATCCGAGCGAAATCGATGTGAAACGGAACGAGTTGTACGTGTTTCGGTAAACAGGTAGAGATCGTTCTTTTGTTTTGCGTTCGCGAAGGTGACTTTCGTCCAATTCGCTCGGAGATGTACGTGATTTTCTGAGTTCGCGAGTGGATAGATCGCCCCTGTTAAATTTATCTATAATTGCGGTTGTAACCGATGGAATCTTAAAGTATATTCGTCCTTATCCATCTTTTTCTTTTGTCATTCAACTTTTCTTTTTTAACTGCTCTTCGTACACACTAACGGCCATCTTGCGGCGTAGTTTCGAAAATGCCCTTTTTCGGAACAAAGAAAACTTATCGTGTCAACATTTCAAAAACAAACCGTTGACGTCAGTTTTGAGAAGTCACATTTTTGTTGATTGTGAATAGAAGATTTTTCGATTAAATCTAACGAGAATGTGCTTTTTTATATTTCTCTACGATATTTCAAAAGGAAATATATATATATATATGTCGATGTGTGGAAAATTTCGTAATTAGAATTTTTCGACGTTCAGATCTGTACGAAGTTCAAATTTTTTTAAGGAAACTCGATTACGGGAATAGCCGAATATTTTGACCGTTACAAACACCAAAAATAGGATGAATTGTTTTTTTTTGCCGATAATAAATTCAATGTTATTACCAAGGATTTGATTTTTCAAGTCCAACAATTATTTTACTGAGAATTTAATCAATTTCATAAATTAAATATAATAATAATAATAATAATAATAAATTGAATATCAGAAAAAAACGTTTTATTTTTTTTCTCCCCTAAAAAAAATCGTGTTAAAATAAAATTTCGTGCAGAATTTCATAGTTAAAATTGAGAGAATTTGTACTTATGTGAAGTTCAAGGAAAATGGCGTGAAATGCTACAATGATTTGACCGTCGTAAACACGAAGTCGAGAAATCAGTTTGCCGAGAATTTAATAAATTGAATAATAATAACACCGAGAATTCGGTCAAGTGGAATGCGAATACCTTTTTTTTTCTAAAAAGCAGGCTTAAAATTAAAATACATGATTTTTTGACGATTATTTGAGAAGAATTTTTTGTCAGACAGCAAAAGCCTGCGGGTAATGCGGGTCATCTACAACAATTTTTTTTTTTATTTTAGAATTAGTTGGCCAAATATCTTCAAATAATTTTCAATTAAACTTAAGATATACCAGCACAGTATCGATGCTCCTTTTAATTTTTTTGGTAAAAATTCGAATATTTGGCTTACTGATTCTCTTTCAAAAATCTTCAGAGCTTAAAAACAGACAAAAAAATTGTAACAGGTGACCCACATTACCCACGTGCTTTAGCCACCGCGCAAAAAAAAATGTTTCAATATATCAAAACCATACATATTATAAAAAAAAAATTCTAGCCACCAAGTGACGAAATTAATGTTTAATAAATAAATAAAATAAAATTTAAGACAAAATCAAATCGCAAAAAAAAAATTCGTAATTTTATAATTTATGTAAATTTAGGAATATTTGCTGATTCTCTTTCAAAAATCTTCAGATCGTAAAAACAGACAAGAAAATTCTTACAGGTGACCCACATTACCCACGTGCTTTCGCCACCACGCAAACTTTTTTTTTTCAATATTTCAAAACTATACATATTTAAAAAAAAATACTAGCCACCAAGTGACGAAATTAATGTTTAATAAATAAGTAAAATAAAGCTTAAAACAAAACGAAATCGCAAAAAGAAGAAAACAAAATGCGAATAAATTTGACCGTAGTTGAACAGCCACCAGAAGTGGATGAATTGTTTTGCCAAGGGGCCGTCGACACCGAGTTTCCGAGATGGCACGTGCGCGTGTGTGCCTTGTCGACGCGTTTGTAAGTTCCAACGTCGAAAACACTTTTTTTCTCGTGAAATTCTGCTAGTTCACGTTAGCAACTCTCTCTCTCTCTCTCTTTCTCTCTCGACGCAACGCGTCGAGAGAGAAAGAGAAAGAGAGAGAGAGATCGAGCTCCGCCCTCTTGAGGGCACTTGTGTGACTTTGGCGCGCGAGTATCTCTCTCGCGACGAGCCTCGACCATCGTGCCAATCGCGAATCTGGCAGCCCTGCTCTTAGGCAAAATTTACGTCGTTTAAGCCGCAGAAAGGGAAATGGTTAAAATTGCGAGAAGGGAAGGGGGTGAGGGCCAAAGAAGGAATTCGGGATATACGATTGGCGGTCCTTCTCGTCCCACTCCGGAATAATCCTCGGAAGCGTTTTCCAAGAAATAGTTCGTCACTTCGCGGAATCTCCGGTGGCCTTCTTTCTTGCACGGGGCGCGTGAGGAGGTGGCACAAGAACACACACGGGCTTATATATTAAAATTACACAACTTCCGAACGACAAAAACCCCACCGAATTTTTCATAAACATAATAGAACCGCGGACACCCCGAAGAAAATGTTATAACTATTATTATTGTTGTTATTATTATCATCATAATAATAATAGTAGAGAGAGGAGAGAGAGCTATAGATCTGCTCGATTTATATACACAGGTATGTTTTTCTTTTCAACCACTCTGTTTGTCAATATGTCTTGGCTCTCAGACAAACATATACATGTCGACTTTTATGAGCTATTTTAATTACATTTTCAAGTAAAACTTTTTTTTTTTGTTTTAAATAAGTTTACAGAAATTTTCGAATGAAATTTCACGAAAAATTTCTCATTCTCATCAATTATTTTATGGAATTGCAGGGATTCTATTAATTCCTGTGATTTTATTTGAATTTTGAATTTTCATATTATTGATTTGTTTTCAAAATTTCTGGGACTTCATTAATCGAATCAAATATTAGAGTCAGGTTTTTATTAAATTTTCGATTCTCAACATTTTTTGTTATCTTCTCTCAGACGAATGTATATATGTCGACTTTTATGAGCAATTTTAATTAAATTTTCAACACTTTTTTTTTTTTTTTTATAGATTTACACAAATTTTGGAATGAAATTTCACGAAAAATTTCTGATTTTCATCAATTTTTTTGTTTTATAAAATTTCAGGGATTCTATTAATTTCTGTGATTTTATTCAAATTTTTAATTCTCATTATTGATTTATTTTGATAATTGCTGGGACTTAATTAATCGACTTAAATATCAGATGGAATCAATCAAATTTTAATTAAATTTCTGATTCTCAAAATTATTTTATTCTATAAAATTTCAGGGATTCTATTAATTTCTGTGATTTTATTCAAATTTTCAATTCTCATCATTGATCTATTTTAAAAATTGTTGAGGCTTAATTAATCGACTCAAAAATTGGATTCAAATTTTGATTAAATTTCGGATTCTCAATATTATTTTATAAAATTTCTGGGTTATTATTGATTGCCCCGATTTAACACAAACTTCCAAATCTTATATCAAAAAAATAATCATAATCATGATTTTTTATTTATATTACAATAATGAATATATTTATCAAAATTCTGGTACTTAAAATTAATCGCCTTGACTCAAATTTTATCGAAATTTCTGGTACCAACTATATTTGCAAAAAAAAAAAAAAAATAATTGCATCACCTTTAAATATTAGCAAATAATGCGAAAAAAAAATAAAGACTTGCATCCTCAAAATATGTCGATTAAAATTCTCTTGTTCGAAAAATGTCTTAAATTTAACACACATAATTGTTTTGAGTACAAATAGCGATATTCCATTCTTATTATATTTCTCTTACGTTGTTATTATTTCCATAGTTTCGTGTAAATTCAAAATTTTCGCTTATTTTGACGTGAAATTTGCTACACATATATATATGTTTCTTCATTTGTGTGTATATATTGGTTTGGTCGGTTACACGACGAAGACAAAGCCCCGAGTCCGAAGGACACGAATGATTCGTGGGGTCGATGAGCCGTCGCCCTTCGAGTGACCTCACACGGCTGCAATTTGGGTAGACAACACGGTCGCGGTGTTACCGACCTATAAAATCACCTTTTTTGTGTTTAGTCTGTTGTGTCTTTTCGGCTGAATTTTCGATTAATAAAATGAATTCTTGTCTATTTACAGGAAAAGAAGAAAAATCGTAACGGTATATATACATATACACACACGCACACACACGCATATAATCACGGATTTGATTGGACGATTTTTGAGGAGATCATAAAAATCGTCAAGATGAGACCGGACGAGGTGATACAGAGCGAACGTCGATCCGCTGCCGAAACGATGTCCGAGACATCGGAAGGCACCTGCACCACGAGCTTATCCGGACAATCTGGCGGCTTCGAAAGCCGCGAGGATCTACGCGATCTAGCTACCTTTCTGGGCTTGGCCAGTATCGATGAATTGCATCAGGAGAGATTTCGCGTAGATCGACGAAAATTGGAGAATATGCTCATGGGTAATTATTGCCATTAAATCCACATCAATCATTTTGATAATCCTTTAAAATAGTGGCAGCTGATAATTGGATTCAGGGATTAGTTCAAATATTTTGTGTATAAAATTTGGTCGAGTTTTTATTATTTTTTTATAACTTCAGTAATGATTATGGGAGAATAAGTAATGCAAATTTGAAATACTTTTTGGTTTAAGTAACTTTTAGCAATTATTCGAGAGCCACTAATTTTAAAATAATTTTTTTATAAAGTAATTTAATTGAAGAAAATTAATTACACATTAAATTTTGATACACAAATGATGTGCTTTTTTTTTATTGAATTTCCAAATTTTGGTATTTGGAAACGATAACTGTAATAATTATATTTCACAAATTTTATTTTCAATATTCAAGATTTTTAATATTACTTTTTGAACTATCAGAATATTACATTTGGTTGTATACAATAGGTTGCTTTGATCATTTGTAAAATAACAAAGAAATGATAGACAGGTAGAGTGAAGATTTATTATTCGGAATTATATAATTAATTTCTTCTTTTTTTTTTTAATTAAAATTTTTTTTTTATGAACTTGAGAGTGTGTTTAGTGATCGAGCTTTTTCGGGGTCATTGACTGGAGCACTCAGCTGAAACTTAACGCCTATCGACTAAGTTAATCGAGAATTCTATACATATACACAAGGAGAGTAGACCGTTCGCGCGTTCCAGTTGACGACGAGGCAACGAGATCTCGATGAATAATTCATTAATCCAGAGCGCAACGCTTTGGCACGACCACCAAGCAAGCCTAGTCCTGCCGTGATCGAAAACTGATCAAACTTCTAATTTACCCAATATTCGCGAATAGAATCGAGATGCACTGATTGAAAACTTTAATTGCTCGAATAAGCGTTCCCTCCAGTCTATTATAAATTAGTTAAATTAACCGAATTCTGATTGAGGTCCAATTAAACTCTAAAATAATCAAATATTTATTGACATTTTCGGTATAATTTTGCCATTTTTTTTTTTTTTTTTCGATTAACTGATTTCATTTCATCTTTATAGCTCAAAAATAGTATATAACAAAATTTAATCTTAAGTTTGATCTTAAATTTGTTCTAAAGTTCGATCTTAATTTTGATCTTAATTTTGTTCTAAAGTTCGATCTTAATTTTGATCTTAATTTTGATCTTAATTTTGATCTTAATTTTGACCTTCATTTTGACCTTAATTTTGATCTTAATTTTGATCTTAATTTTGACCTTAATTTTGATCTTAATTTTGACCTTAATTTTGATCCTAATTTTGATTTTAATTTTGATCCTAATTTTGATTTTAATTTTGATCCTAATTTTGATTTTAATTTTGATGATAATTTCGAATTTTTACCTGAAAATACGGCGAAAAGACTAAAATTGATCGAATCTTTGTATACAGAATTAACGAAAAAGTTAATTTCACTAATTTGCAATAAAACTTGATGGATTATGCAAGAGCAATTCGATACCGACACTAAATCGTAATACAGGAACACATGATCAACCGGTCGACAACTCACAATAATTACACAGGCACGATTATATCGCACTGTATTATACACATACAGTAGCAACGTCTCTGCAGTTACGAAATAATGTTATTTCGAATTCTATTTATTTATTATCCGTGTGTTCAGGCGCAAACTCGAGATAAGAGGAGAGAACGCGTGGTTTCGATCACCGGTTATTCGCATTATTAGCGTCGCAGAAAGTTGTGCGTTAACACACACAGTCTGTCTCACCTCACCGCCTTCTCTTTTCGAGCATACGACAGTTTTGCATCAGAAACTGTATGCTGCCCGATTTAAATAGACTCCAAAAGACTTCATCGGCCCTGTTTGTATACGAGATTACACGACGAACTGTCAAACCCTCTCTATCTCTCTCTCTCTCGCATCCTCTCTTTCTCTTCTTATATTTTGCTGTCGATATATTGACGATTTTACGGTCACCATGAAGAATAATAATAACATACACAAAAGTGTTGACAATCCACGTCGTCGAAAACCGGTGAATAGAAGAGATATTTCATTTAGCTTTGATTACTGCGTTCTCACTTTCACGTTCTATATATATATACATACAATGTAGACTCGCGATCAACAACATAATCACACAGATGTTTTGAAAGTCAATAATGACGAATAAATATTTACTGCAATTTTTCTTACTTTTTTTCTTGTTTTTTATTATAATTTTATTTTTTTTTCATTAGGTGACAGAGAGACCGGAGAGACAGCCGCAACATTTTTCCACAAGGTGAGCATTTTGGATGATTTAAATCAAATTTATTGTTCAAGATTTTTGCAAAAAAAAGAGAAAAGAAGATTATCATTGAATTTACGACATTGTGAAGAAATGTTTTTGGATTTTTCGTCGACGATAATGTCCAGACGCATTGAAGAAGAAAAAAAAAAAAGAAAATATTTGTTGAATTATGAAATTGCGAATTCTGTTGGCTCATTATTACGTTTTACGACAATAATGTCAGCGGCGTCATCAGATCGTTACATCACCGAAGTCATCATCATCGTTATTTGCTTGCACTGACAAAACGTCATCAGGTGCGGCGCCTAGATAAAAAAACAGTGTGCTTTGCACATTCAAATTGCGTAGAATTTTAACGCTGAAAAAAAAAAGAAAATTTTTCTTTTTTTCAATATTTCGCGTGTGGGTCGCGAAAGCGTGAATTAAGACTTTGAGCATCGTGTGAGCCGAGACCATCACTCACAGCTGTGCAAATGCGAGCTCCTGTGGACAATCGTAAACGTGAAACTTTCTGCAGACGACACACTCGTGACGCTCACGCGGCAAACAGAATTGTCATGATATTCGCTGAAAAATGAAAACTGTTCGAGAATACATTGCAATACAAAAAGAACGGAGACGCCACGAAGGAAAGAGGCGAAATATCTTCTTTTTTTTACGTAGACATTTCGACCTGAATCGTGTAATCGATGACGTAGGAATTATTATTACTATTTTTTAGCTTGACAAGATTTATAAACGAGGTGCTTCAGTCATCGCAATTTCGACTTTAATTCAATCGATTTCACCTCATTTTCAGTGACTTCGAATTGGTATTTTTTTTTTTTTAATATTCCAAATACAATTATGACTTTTTTTATAAATAATTCTTTTTTACTGCTCCTTTTTTTTTGTTAGAAATCTTTGAACAATCGAGAATATTATATTTAAAAAAGTGCAATTATTTGGCAAAAATTATAAATTAAATATTAGAATAATTGTATAAAAATTATCAAGCCAAGTTTACTTGAAATTTTTTATGGAAGTGATAAAAAAAAAATTATTGAATTGATTGATTGAAGTACATAATTTTCACTTGAATTAAATCTTTCACTGTAACAATCTTAAGAGTGCTTTACGAGCTAGTCATCTAATCACATGACTCTTGGTAGCGAGGGTGAGGTCAGGGTCCTCGAAAATTGCATCGCAATGTATCGCCCCCGTTCATCGGAGCGATCCCGTGCTACCTATTAGCGCATAAACGTTCGCTCTAACGGGCCATCTATTTAGCATATTCCAATATAGCCTGCTGTTGGGCACACTCGCATTTTCGATAACCTTTCGCACGTTCTCCGTTCAAGATGACGTCGATTGACTCGCAAAACTCGAGGTCAGCAACGAGCTCAGAGCAAAACGAATCGTCTCACGGGTTATAAAAATTACGACTGCAAAAATAAAATTTGAAATCCGTTAGAAAATAAGAACTTAAAAAAAGTTGCAAAGTAGAAGTTTGATTTCGATTTTTCACAAAGCCACATCTCTACGAGGAAGCTTTTTTTATCAATTTTGGATTCCTCGTTAAAGGAAGCATTGTGAAAAATCGATTAAAGATTAAGAAAAAAAAAAAAATTGAAAAGAAGCTTAAAGCAATGAAATTTTAGAGTCACTTTATTGGCTTGAATTTCGTTAAACTTAAATGTTAAAAATTTTAATTTTAAAGGTATGCAAAGTAAAACCTTGATTTTTTCCTAGAATAGAATATTGCTTCCTTATTATATTCCATTTTTCACATAGCTTCCTTTATAAAGACGTAAAAGTTGATCAACGTACTTCCTCGCATAAGGCGGCTTTGTAATAAATGCAAAATAATGAGGAAGCAATGCCTCAAGGTTCTGCTTTGTAAACGTGTTTTTGATTTTAATATTGTTCATCCTTGATTGGCTTGTAAAAATTAAAGTCATGGTAACAATGGTACAAAAAAAAATGCAACAGCAAAAGGAGTCACTTTGCCTAATAATAAATAATTATGACTATTTACAGTAACCAGAAAAAACCTTATTTAAGAGCCCTATCAATATTTCTCTCTTTTGTTAAGCTCGAGGTCTCCAGATAAAAATCTGACACGTCAACGACGTCTCTCAATTTTAGTGAAATAAAAAAAAGAAGCGTGCAACTTATTAAAGTATCGTTCTCACAAATTCGTTATTATTCTCAATTAATTACATTAATTAACATCCATTTAAAGATTATAAAGCATCAATATCTGAGTCATCGATCATTTTTTTAATTATCGATGACATATTAGCAATTCATGACATCAATGAGTTTCTTTTTCTGCAACAAAGTTATTTACACAGTAATTTTATTTTATAGAATAAGATTAAAAATGACGAACATGTTTTGCGTATTGCGTTATGAAATACATATATATATATATATATATATATATTTTTTTTTATGTTGGAAGTATCTCGAAACGCGTTTTAATGATCGTGACATCAATGTTGTGCTGCAGTGTTATTTTCATCATTTAATTTCGGCGACTATAAATAACGAGTGAATGAGAGGGAGGAAGAAAGTTTTCTTTTTTTTTTTTTTTTTTTTTTTTAAATTATTTATCCAACAAGCAGAGAGTTACCCTTCGAGTCCTCGTAATACTACGCGTTTACGACGACGCATATAAACTCGTTGCGGTTTGTCTCTCACCGCGGTTGATAAAGACTCTCGGGGCACCGAAATTATTCACTCGAAACATCTTTAACGTCTCGCGAATGCGATACAGTGACCTCGCAGACATCTTTTATGAATCGCTCCACAATGTTGCTCTGTGGTCTTTCAATTCAGATTAATGCCAATTACAATTCTGCTAAAAATAATTTGTCCACGAGCATTGCATAATTCTGTTTTATTTTTTAAGCTTTGAATTGTCATTATTTAAATTAAAAAAAAAAAAGTTTGACACTACAAATGTTTTTTGCACACTCTAACAATTTTTCAATACATTTTTCTTCGTTTTTCTGTAACTCCGTTGGTTCTCTTGGCTTAACGAAAAATTTGATTCGTGTCTAAAAATTCTTTGAATTTAATTTGCAGCTTAGAAAAATTTGTGTCTCAAAAAAAAATGTACATTGAATAATTACATCTGTGAGAATTTTCGGGTTTCAAAAAAATCAACGTAAATTCGAATAGGCAATTTATATTCTCATAAATTTACAAAAAGTGGATTTACACTTTTCAACTGACCAAAAAAAAAGTACACGAAATAATTGTATTTGTCCGAGATTTTACGAGCCAAATAAATTTACCGAATTCTCATTTATTTTACTTTTCAATTTATAGATTTATCTGACACAAATTAATTTTATTTTGTCGCGTGAAAATAAATTAAATTAATCTTCATTCGCCGTAGGATTGAGCTTATTTCGTGAAGTAAAAGGGGTGTCATGCATGCCTATTCGGAGGTCTAGAAATACACCGAGACGGCGAGATTGTCACTCGGATTGCACTGTGTAACGACGACTGGTATATAATGTTATAATTTTAGAACGAGTCAGTGTACCCGCCTCCCTTGTCGTCGACGTCGTCTTCTTCTTCTTCTTCCTCGGTCGTCCTAGTAGTCGAGTCCATTGGTCTACTGCTCTATCCTCGGGAGGTTCTTCACGGGGTCGCACCGAGTATATAAATACTAAAGTCCAGAGAGCAACGGATATGCCCCCGTTGTTCTAATGTCTGCTTAGACATGGGTTTCTTGCTTTTATTACATTGAAAAAAAAAATACAAAATTATCCAGTTGGTGTCAACTGAATAATTTTTAATAAGATGACGATTAATTGGCAACTATAATTTTTTAAATATATAATTATAGAAATGATATACAAAATTTTCTGGTCAAATTTTGATCACACTTTCAGATTTGACTCAGTATTTTTTATTTTATGTGTTCAATGAAACATGATTTTTATTTTCCATATTTTTAGACCCAACATCGTCGTTTGAATTTTTGAAATTCCAAACATATTTTTCTTCACTTTTTTTTTAATCTGGAAAAAAAAAATCAATGAAATTGAGTATGGGAATTCAAATTTTGAAGATCGTGTAAAAAGTTGGATGTGAGACTTTTTTTTTATTGGTTTCAGAGGGTTTGAAATTTAATTCAATTTTTCATAAATGTAATCAAGCTAAAATATTGTGTATAAATATATTAAAAATTAAATACAAGGATTTGGCTAACCGTGTTTGAGTACATTTTCTAAATAAAAGAAAATCTAAAGAAATTCGGGAAAATGTTTGACCGGTATCGAAAATCCAGCCAATAAAAGACCGATAACGAGATTAGAGTTCGATGATTTAAAAATATCTTCTATCTTGCCCTAATTTTTAAATGTCAGGCCAAATATTTATTTCATGATACCAAAAAAAAAAAAAGAAAAGATACTAATAGCATCTAAATGTCTTCTTCAGTAACGATCGCAGCCAAGAAGTGTCTCGATATGCAAAATAAATATGCGCGAGAGTTCTGCATTAAAATAACAGTCCGTTTAAACCGATATTCCTTTCACCTCGGCGACAAACCAGCCGTGATATCGACACGCAAATCTCGTTTCTCACGATTTAAGCCCCCTCGTGAACCCAACGTGAATTATTTAACCGAGCAACTCTATTTTCGCATTGCAAAATGAAGCTGCTGTGTGTGTTTTAGGATTAAGTATAAATAATAAAAACATTTTAAAAGGCCAGTTAAAGTCATAGCTTCAGTGTTGAATAGCTGCAAAACGGAGTGTTTACACAGCCTTATATAATGAAATTAAGTAAGTGGACACGCCTGAAATTTTTGGGGATTCTCACTTATGAATGAGCCTCGAACAAGGACGGCTTTTTAAAAATATTTTTTGAATATTAAATAATTGTGATCTGAGCGAAAAAAAAAAAATTCTAACGTTTTCTTTTTTATATTAACTAGAAATAATTTAAATCAATTCTTTTAAAATTAATGATAATATTAAAAATATTTATTTATTTTATTTGAAAAAAAAATGTTTACAAGTTTAAAAAAAAATGTTAAACCAAAATTCCTTGCTCCAATTTAAAAATTCGAAAGTTTTCTCAAAAATCCTGTATTTTTGGGCCTTGCCCAGAGTGATCTGGGCAAGTCATTTTTTTTGGAGCCATTAAAGAAAGAGAAAAAAATGAAAACGAGATATTGATTTTTGGTTGACTTTTCAGAACCGACCATAGACCAACATTGAAAGCTTATGGAGTCGAAAGCTACGGAGATATCGATGTGGACGCCGAAAACCATGGATCTAACGAACCCCGGATCCTGAAAAACGAAAATTCGGGCCAATGCTCTTCAGTATTATTCAGTCCAACAGATCATACACAAGATTTTTTCTTCTTTTCATACCGCTTTTCAATACTTTCCTTTTTTTACGCGGGATAGAGACGGATTCTGTAGTAGAACCGCTGTTATGACCAAGCCAAAGTGGTGGGTTGGTTGTTGGCAAGTAGAGAAGGTGTAGAGACGTCTGTGAAAACGCGTGGGGGAAGAAAAACGCTAAGTCTCTTTCTCTCTCTCTCTCCTCTCTCTCTCTCTCTCTCTCTCTCTCTGTAACTTCTGTGTGGTAGGCTCGAGTGGGAGGCGGTTACCACCGCGCGCCGAGCAACCCGTTATACATATTATCTCGAATTAGTCAGTCAGTCAGTCGAGCCAGCGATTCCGTGGCGGCACGGAAGGCACATTCGCTCTCACTCTGTTCTCGCATATTCGCCGCTGCTAAAATTCACCCATTCGACAGTCTACATAATTGATTAAATAAAAGACGAAAAAAAGAAAAGAAAAAAAAAACGAAATTGCACGGAATTCCCAATTTTTTTCAAATAATAAACACGCGGTGCTGATTATAGTAAAAAAAAAAAAAAGGACAAAAAATAACGAAGTGGATTTACAGTGCACGAAATTCGTATATATTTTTTTTTTTAATTTCTAATCTCTCCCGCAGAAGAGATTGCATGTAAAAAAGGAATCGTAGCGCGAAATCGCGAGTGACGGAAGCAGGTGACGAGGGCATTTTTTTTTTTTTTTTCTTCTTTTTAAATTGCTGACGACGTATTTATCTGTTATTGCCAGTTCGGTCTACGTGCCGCAAAATAATATATAAAAGTGCAAATCATTTTGGTGAATCGCGGCGAAGTATATGCGTCTCAAAGCGAAAAAAAAAAAAGAAAAAACTGATTTTACGCTGTGAGGGTATGAGTGGGGTGAATATTTGATGAACACGACCACGTTTTAACGTGAAAACCGAGTCGAGCGGTGAATTAATTATCGGTGCTTTAGAGCTTGGGACAAATAAGTACTTAGTTTTTGTGGGTGCACACCGAGAGACCACTTAACTAGATAAATATATTTGCATTTTAGTTCAGAGAACTGACTGATTATACACATATATATAGAGAGAGATGCATCGATATAGGCGTGTAAACGGCAGTGAAAGTAAACGATAATCGAATTCGGCTTTAGCTTTGTCGTTGGGCGCGTGCTAATATCGTGCTCAGTACTTATTTACTTAACTACACATATATATATATGTATATATGTACATATATGTGTGCATGTATATATAAATTTAAAACAACTGACAACGGCTATCAGGCAAAGTGTCCGATTACCTTTGAAACTCGCGCTCACTTCTGCATTTATTCGTGGGCAATAAACGAGTGACAAGAGTGGCTGTAAACGTGGAAAGGATCGAGAGACCGGTTGAGAGCGAGCTTGAGACTGCGTGAGGGGGCGCGTGTGGATAATACCCCCCCGCTCCGCTCTGCAGCTCAATCAGTGCATCGCGTGCGTGCTACCAGTGCGTGAGATACGCCGAGAGCGCGAGCTTTACATGTGAAAAGAATAAGAGGAAAAGTAAAAAAATAAAAGGGAAAGAAATAATTATCGGCTGATCTTGAAAAAGAGAGTGAGAGAAGAAAAAAAAATAGTGGTCTTTTGAACCGAGGAAAAGAAGACTGGAAAAAGACTCTTTTTGTTTAATTGGCTTTGAGGGAGAAAGAGAGAGGAATTGACGATATCAGACATTGTCAAAAATGACTGTGGTAATTAATGCCATTTTTTAACACTTTTAATTTAGAAACTGATCTTGTGGCTTTTGGTCGTTATAGTTTTTATGGCTTTGGGAAGGAAATATTGCGGCAAAGGGCTTTTTAAGGGTGCATTACATATATAAACTATAGCAGACTGTCAAAGTCTGAATAAAAATGAAGATAATGAAAACATTGAGTTCCGATAATAATAGTGGTAAATAGATATTTATCAATTATTTCAATACATTTTTAGGCATTTTTTTAACTTCGAAGACGACAGTTCTTTAACTATTTTATTTACATTTTTTTTTATTTTTTTGAAATTATTGAAAATTTTGTTACACGTCAAAAGTTTTAGGATTATTAAATGAACAATTTCATAAAAACAGACTTTAAAAAAATACTTAAAAGTATAATAATAATAATAATACTGCGAAAAAATGAAAAATAAATTTGTCTTAAAATAATTATCTTCAAAAAAAATTTCCGAGATTTTTAATTGCGTAAAATAAAAAGTATCCTAAAAAAAATGTATATGCTTTTGGCACTACCATTATTATTCAAAATCAATATTCTTATTATCATCATCAGTGTCTTTGGTCTTTTTTCCTGATTTTTCTGCTTCTGCAAAGTACTTAAATGCCAATCCAATAATTTAGTTGCGCGATTTCGTGATACATCCTCAAATTAATTTTTCTGGCAAACTTAAACTATCGTGATAAGCTTAACACGTGAGAAAAAATTGAATTTTCAGACAGAACATTTTTAATGCTACTGAAATAAAATTGAATTACAGTAAAAAAAAAAAAAAAAAAAAAAAAAACCATTTACTTTGGCTTATAATAGAAAAACAAATTTATATGAAGTGGCGATATCGCATTCTTTCACAAACGACATTTAACACATATTTCAGATTCATAAAAAAAAAAAAATTTGTATCTTCATGAAAAATCAGTAGTTTTTGAAAAATTCCTTTTCTCGAATGTATTTGTTGCATTGCTTCGCGCGTAACTCAAGCAATTGTTCTCGAGATTTTCCTTCTGACTTCTTGCTTCTCGCGAGGACGTACCAATGACGGGGGATGGAGTGTCGCGAGAGGGGGAAGCCCACGAAGTAAAAATATATGTCGTACGATTTATCGTATCTTTATGTAACGCTCGTGCCCCGATGTATTGCAATTTTTCTACACGACGCTCTACTCGACACGGAATGAGCGATATTTGATTGAATGCAAGAGCACGCGTATACCCGCACTTTGCTGCCGGAAAAAAATATATATATATATATATATTTTTTTTTATATATATATATGTATGAGTAGTCGCGTTGCACGCGAGTCAGCGACTCCTCAATCATCATGCTTTTACGTATTCCTCTGTACATTGTATTTGAATATAATACATAATGCATAGATATTTCCTCAGGCACTCTGAGGCTGCTACTCTGGCTCTTCCTCGTTATCCTTGCTCTTCGCTTCTAACACTAATGACAATTATATAATACAGCTTCTTTTCTTTTTCTCATTGCTCTCGTGATTGTTGATCTCACGACTGTATACGACGAGACAAGAATGATTTATCAAACTTATTGAGACGTTTTTTGCTCGCAGGTTATGGACGAGACGAATACCTACGTTACCTGGCCATCCAGACTCAAGATTGGCGCTAAAGCAAAAAAAGGTGAGCGAAAAATATTTGCCAAAAGAAAATTCCGAATTGGAATTTTTTTTTTTCTTCTTTCAATGAAAAACGAATTACTTTATGAAATCCGTGAAAATTGTTAAAAAGTCTTTAATGGGCTGCCATAAATGTCATGAAAATTGAAAAAAATGCTGCAATTTTTTGTATAAAAAGTTCGGCTGTGATCAAAATTACTGGAAAAGCACGAAAAAACGAAATGTTTGTACAAGCAATTTTTTTTTTTTTGGAGTGAAATTGGATGGAAATTTTAAAAAAATATTTTACACTTGTTTTACAAGGATGATTATTTTTTTTCAGGATCACTCTGGTCTGAGTATAGGAATTTTCATTCAATGAACTTTTGTTAAAGTTTGTCCACAGAGAAAAATTTCTAACAAACGTGGGTATTTTTTTTTTTTGTGCAAAGACTTTACATAGAAATTCCTATACTGAGACTCGACATATTCTTTATATAAAGAGAATTGTCCTTGCTAAACCATCTGTCTGTCGGTGTCAACCTAAACTCTGCAAAAAGAGTGTAAAATAAAAAAAAATTGCGTGGATTTTGCAGCAAAATTTTTTTTTTGTGAATTTTGACAATTTTTTTTTCATTTTTTAATTACTATTTTTTTTTGTTTTTGGAAAAAATGGCTTTAAAAAAAAATGTTTTCAACATTTTAAATTGGGACAATAAAAATTTTTTTAAATCATGAAAAAAAAAATTAAGAGCGTTTTTTCGAGCATATAGAATAGTATAAAAAATTATTGTGTTTACGAAATTTACCAACAGATTTATCGGTAAAAAATTATAAATAACATATGATTTACCGGTAAATTCACAAATCATGAATTAAAATCGACGAATTGAGCAACATTGGCTCATGCTCGAGGTGCAATTCACGTAGATTCGCGATATCCGTTTGTCGATAAGCGATTTAAAAAAGAAAGTTGCTATATTATAGATAATTCGTCAATCATAGCTCGAACTCTTGGCCATCGTCGAAATTAGTTCTCAAACTTGATATTCCCAAACATCACGTCTGTCGAATTAAATTGCGTGTAGACATTCCGCAATACAATTTATTTCGCTGTTGCACAATTTTAAGACGAACTTTCCTGCTTCAATTCCTTCCTTCAATTTTTTCAATTCTTCAAATCCTTCCTTCAATTTTTTCAACTCTTCAAATCCTTCCTTCAATTTTTTCAATTCTTCAAATCCTTCCTTCAATTTTTTCAATTCTTCAAACCATTCCTTCAATTTTTTCAATTCTTCAAATGCTTCCTTCAATTTTTTCAATTCTTCAAATCCTTCCTTCAATTTTTCAATTCTTCAAATCCTTCAATTTTTTCAATTCTTCAAATCCTTCCTTCAATTTTTCAATTCTTCAAATCCTTCCTTCAATTTTTTCAATTCTTCAAATCCTTCCTTCAATTTTTTCAATTCTTCAAATGCTTCCTTCAATTTTTTCAATTCTTCAAATGCTTCCTTCAATTTTTTCAATTCTTCAAATGCTTCCTTCAATTTTTTCAATTCTTCAAATCCTTCCTTCAATTTTTTCAATTCTTTAAATCCTTCCTTCAATTTTTTCAATTTCTTCAATTCTTCAAATCCTTCCTTCAATTTTTTCAATTCTTCAAATCCTTCCTTCAATTTTTCAATTCTTCAAATCCTTCCTTCAATTTTTTCAATTCTTCAAATCCTTCCTTCAATTTTTTCAATTTCTTCAATTCTTCAATTCCTTCCTTCAATTTCTTCAATTCTTCAAATCATCGTCAAAATTAGTTCCGAAACTTTAATTCCGAAAAAATCGCGTCTGTCGAATAAAATTGCGTGTGAACATTCCGCAATAGAATTTATTTCGCTGATGCACAATTTTAAGACGAACTTTCCTGCTTTGCTTTCTTTATTTCCTTCCTGAAATAACAAACGATGACGGCAATAAAAGAAAAGCGGGGAATTCAGTCGAGCGTGGCAATTAATCGAAAGTGATTACGGAAGGAGAAGGCGGACGCGGATTGCGGGGGGGGGGGGGGGGGGCGTTTATATATATATTCGTTTGTACGTTTGGCGCTCGACGACGCGTGACTACAACCAGTGGAATAAAACGCTTCGGTCGGACGGAGGGAGCCGCAGAGAGTTAGAGTTGTGACCAGTTACGATATAGAAATAAACCGAGAGGGAAAATAAAGTCGTTGCAGTTTGTCCTCATGGAAATCTTCCCAATACTCTGTTATTGCCTGTTAATGAATTACGTGTTATGTAACACTTGAGGGCATTTCGAGGCAGTTAATTCACATCGATTATTTCTCGAGTCGTTAATTCGATGATGTGTTAATTAACGTTAATTCATCAATTGCATTAATGCAGTGATTTATAGAATTAATGGATTAATACAAATGGGTGACAATTAGTGACTAGAAAATATTTTTTTTTCGTTGGTCTTATTTTTTATTTAAAGTTAATGCAAAATATATGATTCATGCTAAGACTACAAATTTTACATTCGACTTATTATTATTGCATGCGATTATTTTTATTGTTAAGTCATTTTGAAAACACTTTTATAAAATAGAAAAAAAAAAATCTTTTAAATGTTGAAATTTTAATGGGATTCAGCTGAAAAAAATGCAAGAATCTGTTTGATTTTTTTCTTTTGTCGACAAAAATATGAAAATTTTCGTAATACACTAAATTAAATATACTGATCAGGTGCTTCAGTCGTTATTATTAGCATCTACATATGATTCATGCGGCAGTAAATCCAATTTTCTTATTACGCTTACGTATGCGAATTGATCAAGTTTTGTCATCATCCAATTCGACCACGAACACGATTCTATGACGCAACGATATATTGAAAACACACAGAAACGCAGGGAAAACAAAAATTGTCCTCCCAAAGTTGAAGCACACAATTTTTTTTATTCAATAAACAATTATAACTATGATCGCGTAATATAGAATAATTATAATCATGATTAACAGAGTAATTGTTATTTTACAAAAAATTATTTCGTAGTCCTCACGAGCTGTTGCAATTTACTAAAAAAAAGAAGAAAAAAAAAACATGCAAATTAGATGGAACCTCGCACAATACTTCCTCATTATATTTTTCACCTTTCACAAAGCCTTCTCTATGAGGAAATATCGTGATCAAGTTTGGCTTCCTCGTGTGAAAGGTTAAAAAGAGAAAAAAAAATAATGCGGAAGCAGGGAAGGTTCTATTTTGCATGCTTGTCTAGATAAAATTTTAGAAACTTAAGTGTAACGAAAATTTGCGAGCTCGAGTAATAACAAAAAAAATTCAAAGTTCTTTAAAGTATAATTCCTCTGATTTATTAAATCGATTACTGAAGTCATTTACCAATTGCAGGCAAATGACTTCAGTAAATGACTTCGTATTTTTACAATTCTTAGGTTCTTTTTTTCTTCAATTCTTAAATTCTTTCCTTCAATTCTTCAATTAGTACCTTCAATTCTTCAATTAGTACCTTCAATTTCTTCAATTCTTCAATTCCTTCAATTTCATAAATTAAAATTCAATTTGTTTTTTCAATTCTTCAATTCGTTCCTTCAATTTCTTCAATTCGTTTCTTCAATTTCTTCAATTTCTTCTATTGGTTCCTTCAATTCCTGCAATTCTTAAATTCTTTCCTTCAATTTCTTCAATTCTTTCCTTCAATTTTTTCAATTCTTTCCTTCAATTTCTTCAATTCTCCAAATCCTACCTTCTCATTCATCAATTCTTCAATTCCTACCTTCAATTTCTTCGACTTGTCAATCCCTTCCTTGAACTTCGTCAACACTTCAAATCTGAGGTTCGAAAAAATTGGATTTCAGATCCAATTCGGCCCAAATTCTGATCCCAACGAATGCAGGCTGGTTAAAAAAATAAAATAAATATAAAAATGCTACGATTTAATCTCGTCGGTTTTCGCCAAATTGCTTAGCACTTGTTCCGGTACCTTGACAAAGAGATAACAAGAGAGTGTTGCAACTGGGTTACATCGTGATTTTTGTCATGTATAGCAACACGAGGATTAGTACAGTTTGCCGAGCGGACTATATATATATATATAAATATATGTGTATATAGATCGGTGGGAGTGTTTGCGGCAATGCAGACTGACGGACACGGCTTAGTTCTATACTCTTGTCCCACTTGCTTGCGGGCTCTTCTCTCGCTACGTGGTGGAAACTTTTTTGGTGATTCATACACGAGAACGCCTTCTTGTTCATCGGCTACCGGAGGCTCGCTCACGGGGAGAGACCCTGGCGTAAAGAAACTCTTCGTCGAACGAAAACAGCTGGCGTGGCACCTTTACCTTCAACATTTTCATATACTTCATGTATATATATATATATATATTGGTGATATATGCAATGTGGGCTTACCGTGTATAAAATTTTGCATTAGATATGCCCGGCACATTCACCGCAACTCTTTTGTAAGGTGCCTCTATATTTTTTTTTTTACACACCGTTTGCTAGTCTGCCAGACCACTTTAGCCTTCTGCAATTGACCAAAGGATGTCCTTATAAGGAAGGAATATTTCCACTGGTTCAACACATTAGTGTTTGAGAGAATTAATATCGGCCACTGATTCTTTATCTACGTTGTAATAAAGCCCAAATTCTTAAGGTTCATTGGTCCAATTGCACCGATACCCTCACAGCTACTCACAATCGCTTCTAGATACTCTTCAGAAACTCATAGTCACTCGCAGATACTCACAGATACTGTCTGAGTATATTGAATGTGTATATAGAGCTCCGAATTGGAAATTGAAAAAAAAAAAGGCTGCAAAGCAGAACTTTGCACATTGCTTCGTCATTAAATTTCATTTTTCACAAAGCCCCCTCTGTGGGAATGATTATGTATGCATTTTGGCTTCATTGTAGAGGGAATCATGTGTGGAATCTATTATGATTTTTTTTTTTAATCGATAAATTGTGTATATGCGGCGTTTTGTTAATTTTTGGAAAATACAATAAAATATTTGCTTGCAGGAAAAATTAAAAAAATTTAATTTCGTCGAGGGAACTTAGCTTCATGTGTTGAATGTTTTATGAATTTTTTTTTTAAATCCATAATTTGTGTACATGCACTGTGATGTGGTAATTTTTTGGAAAATACAATAAAACACTTGATTGCAGAAAAATTGAAAGAATTAAATTTTATCTTCCCTCTTCTGAATATAATTGAAAATAAAATACTGATATTTCTTACAAAAATTATATTGCTAATCAAATTTAAATAGTAAACTAAATAAAATAATTATTTTTATATCAGTGAGGGATTTTTTTCCCCTTCGAAAAGCCTTCTTTTTGTAATAAGCAGCGATTAATTATTTCCAATTACATGCAGATGGAAGATGCAATTTTTTTTTTTCTTAAAGATGTAACGAATATTCAAAAACAGGTGTAAAATAAATGAAATAACAATAAATGAAACTTTTGAGTGTGTTGCTGTTACAGCAGATATCGAAAGAATTCACAAAAGAGGAATATTTTTCATTATATTTTTTTTATCACAAACTTAAAAAAATTAGATTTATTATTATTTATTATTAATCTTTTTTTTACGTTCTTCTGACTTTCAAATTAATTTCCTTATAAATTTTCATAGTTGCATATATTCAGGCTAACCGTTGCTTTAAAAATAAAATTATTCTATAATTTCATTACGTTCCTGTTCTGTTGGTTTCCTTTTTTTTTTTTTTTTTTTTTTTTCTTATCGAAATCCTATAATTTCCAGTGACAGTGAATCAAAGACTTGGACCCACTTCACTTGTATAGTCTCGCGTGTTGCTTTCAGGCCGGACGCCTTGGCGAGTTATCTGTGAGCGTACGTTTCCACTATACATATATGTGTGATGGTAACAGACCAACAGCGATGAAGTAACACACACGAAATATATATTCCGTAGGTCAGTCATTGCCCTATTACGAGGATGTTATTACCGAAGAAATATCTCTTGTGTGCGAGAAGGGGAAGATAAAACGTGAGCTTTTCTTTCACCGCAAAACGAAGCCACATTGTTTTGTAATAAATTTCTTTTCTTAAATGCATCACTGCTTAATCTTACGTCGCTGAGATCACAGACATTGTCGTGTTTAATCAGAATGACGAATGCTTCGAGTATATTCGTTGCAAAAAAAAAAAAAAAACTCTGTTTCTTTGCTCGGAGGTCCAAACGGTCAATTCCTTCGTTTTGGCCAAGAGAGAGAAACATTTCTTCACTGTTGATGCTGTATTTTTTCGTTGTTTCCTCAAAGTAAATCACTCGGTTAATTCCCGAAGAGTGTAGAGTGGAACATGTAAAATTCCACGCGTTATGGAGAGACGCTGGAGTTCCCCTTCCCGACACTTGTTTGGGACGTTGCCTAAGCGCTTCATACGTCACGTTGAGGAAGTAAACAAATCTTGATGTACAAGGTGGATGTCCCAGTCATTGACACGTAGACACATCTCAATGTGTTTGCATCATTTTTTTTACACCTAAGAGACTCGCGGTTTTCAATACAGCTGTTCTACGGACTCTACACTCTACACATCATCGAATGTACATCGCCAACACAACATCGACTCTACACAACATCAACTCTGCGCCACCAACTCTACACCACTAACTGTACACAACATGAATTCTACGCTACCAACTCTACACTGCCAACTCTATCAAACATCAACTCTACACTACCAACTCTACCCAACATCAACTCTACACTACCAATTCTACCCAACATCAACTCTACGCTACCGACTCTACACTACTAACTCTACACTACCAACTCTACACCACCAACTCTACACCACCAACTCTACACCACCAACTCTACACCACCAACTCTACACTACCAACTCTACACTACCAACTCTACACTACCAACTCTACACTACTAACTCTATCCAACATCAACTCTACACCACCAACTCTACACTACCAACTCTATCCAACATCAACTCTACACCACCAACTGTACACTGCTAACTCTACACCGACAATTATATACAACATCAACTCTACACTGCCGACTCTACACCACTAGCTGTACACAAGATCAACTCTACACCACCAACTCTACACTCCCAAAAAAATATTCCTTCAAGAATTCTGGAAAAAAAAAATCGGAATTGCATCACTTTTGATTAAATAATGAAAGATAAATTACTAAAATGAATCCTAAAAAAATTACATTCTATTTTCTATCAAGTGTCAAGATTGTACTACACGAAAAGAATCGCGATAATATTTTATCGTCACAGAGCGGTTTGCACAATATTTTGTCACCTGCTTGAAATTTGGCATGTATACCAAGCAAAAATTGTTGATGTCAGACGCTTCTATATTCGGCTTCTCATATAAACCAGAAATATCCTTCAATTCACACGTCACAACGAGCAACACAATAGAGCAAAAACATGGTATTTTTCATACTTGTTTTTTTTTTTTTTTCACTATGCATTTATGTACTGGAATCCTCAATTTTGATCCTTTGATCTTTTCTTATCCATCGCGAGGATAATGCCAAAGTGAGCAATGCGAATTGAATGCTTTTCACCACAGAGCTCCACTCTATGTGTATGTTCGAGTCGGAATATTTATATAGCCGCAGCCCGTTTGTTTGTCCGACCTTTGCATAAACATCGTACGATCTCTCGACGAGTGTCGCAGCCACGCGCCTCTCATGTTTTCGCGTTCTTCTATCCCAGCTTCCTTCATCTCTCTTTCTCTCTTCTGAATGATGCTGCATCGTCTCTTCATACTTTTTGTGCTTCTTCTTTTTTTGTTTTGTTTTTGTTTCACGAAGCATCGCAGTCACCGGAGAATTTGCACGTAAAATAAAAATTAAAAAAAAAGATGCAAAGTATAACCTTCCTCATTGCTTCCTCGTTTTTTTTTTTTTTTTTGCACGCAATTTACAATGCCAATGTCTTTGAGAAAGTATGTTGTTTAGTTAAAATTAAATTTTGCTTTGTTTTTGCTTTGCGTTGTTTAGTTAAAATTAAATTTTACTATGTGGAAGGTTCTACATTGCAAACCCCTTTTTTTTGGATTTTTTTTTTATCCAATTATTTATAAAAAGTATTTGAAAAAAATCATTTATTTGTCACTTTTTTAAAAATTAATCTTTGCAGACGTTAATAAAAATTCGATGATCCTGTTAAATCAATGGAGGAAATTGTAGAATTTTCGAAAAAAATTGTTAAATTAAAAGTTCTCTAAAATATGAATTCTTTATGTTGGATTCTCAATAAATTCAGTGTCAAAATTGTACATTTTTTTTTATTTGAAATTAAAAAAAAAAAATTGTGTACGTTGATGGAAATTATTATTTTTTTTTTAACGGTACACAATTTTTATTTTTATTTTTACTCTTCACGATCGTTTTTTCGAATTATTATTCTCATTTGAAAAAAAATCCTCCTTCATTTTCTATAATATAAAAAAATTCTAGGATCTCGGATTTTATTTAATTCTCCTTTTCCAAACTCTTCGAAACTTGAAAAATCATTTTTTTTTTCCAGGAAACAAATCAAGATTTTTCTGTGAGAAATTAGAAAAAACAAAAAACATCAGCGGTTTTCTTGCACATATCGAGAAAACGACCTCCTGTCGACCAGCAGTCTGCTACGGCGGAACGGAACGCGATCTGAAAGATGAAATATGTTTGTGTGATAGATGAAGCCGAAACATCGAAGAGAGATGATCCGCACACGCTATATATGCCAGAAAAGTATAGAATAGCTATATACACAAATACGTGTAGCAACTATTTATATCGACGAGAGCCTTGACCAAGAAGACCGCAGGCGTCTATAGGACTGCGGTGACGGCTAACTCGTGAGACTTCCATGTGCGTGTGTGTGTGGGTTCTGTAGGCTCAACTGCTGAATCGAACGGCACCGATTTTTTTTTTTTTTTTTTTTTTTTTTTTTTAGAGGTCGCTCGCTTCTATGTGATGTTACTTGTACATACATATTCACGCTCTTGACGTTCCCCAGTCGTCGCGTATACAAAACTCGCTATTTCTATTTCTGAACACCTGCTGATATTTTCCACTCTACCATCATCACGTGAAATAATGTGGAAAAAAAGTCGCGGAATAAAAAAAGAAAAATTAACGACGTGTCTCGTCTCACATTCAAAATTTGGTCTCGCGATTCTGTGTCTGAGCTCCGAACATAAATTAAAAACTCAGATGCCCAATATTTTCGGCGCTTTACAAAGTATTTAAAAAAAAAAATGAGAAATAAAACGTGGGTTTTTTTGCCACGGTTATACAATTTTGTTTACTCGCTGTGGTAAATTAATTCTTGATTTTTTGGTGGGGAAATGAATTAAAACACAAAATAACCATTTTTTCACCTTTTTTCTTGTGTGTACATTTTTTATTATGTCTTATATTTATTATTCAACTCATTTGCAAAAAAATCAATTTTATAAAATTGATTTTTAATTAAAAAAATAAAAAAAATATAAAAAAAAATAAAATGATAATTAAAAATAAAATAAATATGACCAACGTAACTTTAGAATTCCATCACTATTCAAAAATATCAGGACTAAAAAATGTCCATGTTTATATTAAACAAAATAATAAATTAAAAATTTCATCTGAAAATTAATGTATTAAAAATAATGCCTTAAAGTTCATTGACTCGAAGCCCTTTTTTTAGTCGCTTGAAAAATTCTAACTAAAATAATGGTGAACCCTATTTTCGGGTTTGGATGTTCTAAATCCGAGTGCCATTGCCATTGCATACTCTGTCTCGCTATGTACCCTCGACCCTCATTCCCCGATGCACCTTCACAGGCGTTTAGAACTCTCTTTTGTAAACGCGAGAGACTCGCGACCGAAGTGTCGCGCGCACTACCTTCTTTTTCGCGGGCTAATCTATTCCCGTCGCTGTAAAGTAACACTGGCTGGTTTGAAGTTTCCCGAGTGGTATAAAACCTCACCGCGATTCCACTCAGCGCGCACTCGTCGTCGACGTCGACGGTCGTGTCATCGTCATCGTCATCGCCGGACGTTCGCGACCTTGTGGGAATTTCCACGCTCTCGAACTCGCGCGGACGGAGCATCAAACAAAGCGCCCAACAGCTACGGATCATGAATGATATGTTCTCAGATAGTCCTATCGTAGATCATCTTGCAGCCACTCAATGAACTTGACTTTATTGATACATTTATTTTTGAGGATCTGGACATTGTATAGAGATTCAATGAATTGATTCTGAAAAATTATCCTTATGAAAAAAAATACTGGTGGAATTGCATTTTTTGAGAATAAGAATAATTATTTCAGAATTTAAAAGGGTTCTTCTCGTTTAAATAAATAAATAAATAATTAAGTACACATTGATTTTAGTACAACATTTTTTTACCAGCAAAAGAATCGTATTGAAAACTCTGCGAATGGCCAAAATAAAAAATTTGCAAATTGGCTTTAAGTTTTTAAAATTAAATTAAATTAAAAAAATAGATTGCTGATGTAGTCGTGATTTTTGTGAATTTTGTGGAATTATTGAAACGTATAATAAAGATTGGTCTCTGGTGATTTACGGTGGGCCTCTTACTGGGAGCGTTAATATATACCAGCGATGATGCATAATCTCGGCATGGAATTTAAACGCTTCTGTCGCTTGAGAGCGATAAGTCGCTCGCGGATTATTCGAGGATCCGTGGAGACCTCGACGATTGCACGAGTAGAGAGCGGGACCAGCATTTAATAGATCTTGAAACGTATATACTCCGCCAAACGCCAGAAAGAAAGAAAAAAAAAATGACTCTGTCTCTGGCCAAACTTAATCTACATCGGTCGTCTGTCGACCTATGAATTCGCTTTCGCCATTCGGGATTGAATGAATTTTAATTAATCACCGGGTAAAAATACTCGGTGCAACTCGAAATGATATATTTTTCGCATTCTCATGATTTATTCCATTGATTATGTGACAAAATAATGACTATTTAATTCAGTACATTAATTCTGTTAGCTAATTAGTAATATAAACAAAATTACACTCTTCAGATTTAATTGTGAAAACACTAAATTATTCGAAAATTCGGCGTGCATTTTAATTTTTTTATTTTTATAAAAGGTCGAACTCTTCAGGAAAATCCATTTTTACGTAATTCATCCACTTTTTCTCTCATTTCTTGTTCTCAGATCCACACATAAAGGTCGCGGGTCGACCTGATGACGTGCGGGCGGCTAGAGAAAAAATTATGCAAATTTTGGATGCTCGGGTAAGTGTCAATTTTATTTTATAGAAATAAATATTTAAATTGAATTATAATAATAATTGTAGAGTCGTATCTAAAAAATGATATTCCTGAAATAAGCATATGAACTTTGCTGACAGCATAATAGTGCTTCAAACTAAATGTAATTAAGGAGGATATTTTTCTTTCACATTTGTATCACTTGTTTTTCCCTGTAAAATATTTTTTTCCCCATTATTTTTCAGTAAAAATTAATTTCCACCGGTTTTAAAATTCTGAATTTTTTCCCATAAAATCTAGGAAGAAAAACAAGTATTTCCATCGTAGTTCGAGAGTGGGCCGAGAATAATTTATATTTTTTTTATTTTAAGAATAAAAAATTTCAGTAATTTTTGTTCTAATTGAAATAGCTTTTTCCAATTTTATTTTATAACAATTGATTTTATATTATTTTATAACAAATATCGTGACATTCGTTTCCGATATTTCGTCATCGCGCCTCGCCCACCTTTCGCGTAAAGACTTGTATCACGAATATATTAATAAATATGTAGTGATTTAAAAAAAAAATAATGGTTTTTCCCTGCGTAGCAAAATAATCGGGTGACGATGAAGTTGGATGTGAGCTATACCGATCACTCGCACATTATCGGCAAGGGTGGCTTGACCATAAAACGCGTTATGGAAGAAACCGGTTGTCACATTCACTTCCCGGACAGCAATCGAAGCAATCATCAGGAAAAGAGCAATCAGGTGTCGATCGCTGGCGAGATGGATGGCGTTGAACGCGCCAGGGCCAGAGTCAGGGTAAGATAATTTTTTTTTCTTTTTATGTAATATACAACATTTATAAAAACAATTTTTGTAGAATAAAAAGTTAATACGAATTTTTTCTATAGAGTCTGTACATGGCGCTGTAGGTTATATAAAATTAATAGCAAAATAAAAAGTTTTGGAACCAGTAGAAAAGATTTAATTAGAAAAAAAAAATGAATGGAAAATAGTTGCAATTTTTCGTTAATTGTTTCAATTATAATTTACTTAAAAAAATAATGAATTTTGATAAAATCGTGATTTGAGTTGGTAGATTATTTTAATAACAAATAAAAATTACATAGTATTTAAAAAAAAAAGGTAATTTTTCGTTTTTGAAACGTTTACATTTAAATTTATCCTTTGAAAACAAAAAAAAATGTTTCAAATAGAATTATAGCGTACTAAATAATTATCAATTGTATTAATAATTTAATATCGATTATTTAAATTATTATTAAATGGTAATTTTTCTAGAAATGAATACTGAAAACTTTGGAATTTACACTGAAAAAAAATAATTATGATAATAGAGAAGTGAGTGTTGTTGATTTATGAAATATTCGCGAAAAGAAAATAAAATGCTGTAGCGCAATTTAATGTATTTCTTGCAGAACCTCACTCCGCTGATATTCTCATTCGAGTTGCCGATAATGGGAGCGATGCAAGCGGCACCGGACTCGACTTCGCCTTATGTCGTCAAGATCCAAGAGAAGTACAATGTTCAAGTGATGTTTCGTACTCGACCGAAGTTGCACGCAACACTCGTGGTCGTTAAGGGCTGCGAGTGGGAAGTTTCCCAAGTAAAGGAAGCCACTTTACTGTTGATTCACTATATGTGCGAGAATCTAGCGGTGAGTTATCGGGTCAGACAAATGATTTTGTAATCAGTATTTATATCGACACGTCTGATTACGAATCACGCGAATATATTTATTTTTGTCATACTCCAAATGAAAGTAAAATTCCTTGATTATCCTGAAAATAATATACAATCAATTTTTGATTTTCATGAGACTGTCTGTCAATTACAATAATCCGAATAAAATCAAAATGGATAATTTTTTAATCAGTGTAATTTGAGCAAAAGATTGACACTGTATTATTGAATTCATAAATCGTGTATTTTAATACGTGTGGGAATTTTCTCGATAATTCTCTGTCATGTGGAAATTCATTAAAAATAATTAGTTCGATTATGGAGCGGATTATAATCAATCTTTTATTAGCCTGCTTTTATAAATACTCATTCATTGTATTTGGAAACAGCCGCTATTTTGCAAACGCAATATTTAACAATGTACGAGAAAAACAAATAAGAAACATTCACTGTTTGTTCGCGTCGTTGTGTGTAAAAAAACACACTGCCGCGATTTTTGGCCCAAACAGATAACGCAATATCGCGCAAATGAAATACGAAAATAAACGCGTGTTCGGCTATCGAGAAGCCGAGTCGATACGACAAGAGGGTGATGATAAGGTTCCCTGGTGAGCTTTGACAGGTCTCGATGTGGCCCATAAAAAAAAACACTATTTCCAGATAGTACAACTTTTTAAATAACCCATTCAAATTTTTCACGCTTTACAATAACAATTATAATAACAATTGATCCAGATAATGACATTTTTAATTCATCCAATACAATTGTTTATTCCGATTTACAATAACAAAAATTGCATTACAGAAACAGATTTTCAGTTAACCAAAAGTTTAATTTAAATTTAAAAAATATTCAAATATTTCACCAGGTCAGCAAAATGATCAATAGAAACTTTTCAACGTAATTAAAATTGTCTTCCTTCTACAATAAAAATGTATTAATTGCAGAATCAGATTCAAGTGCAAATGTCGATGGAAATATCGCCGCAGCATCATAGCATCGTGCTGGGCAAGCAGAACACAAATCTCAAGATGATTATGCAACGCACGGGAACGCAAATAATGTTTCCCGATGCCGGTGATCCGAATATACCGAGTCTGAAGAAGAGCAACGTCATCATTACCGGTGCTATTCACAACGTGTATCTCGCACGTCAGCAATTAGTCGTGAGTGTACAAATAACGCTATTTTTTTTTTTTTTTTTTTTTTTTCATGTGTACGATACAGCGAGTATATATAGCACCAAGCTTTTATAGATCGTGCTTACGTGTCGATACACACGAATTCCACACATCTTTTCTTTCTTTTTTTTTGTCTCTGTCTCTGTCATTTCTTATCTCTCTCACCGAACGGTGAGAAATTGTCGTTGCTCCATCGATCATATTACGAATCGAAGTCACGGCCCGGCAGAGGCCTCGGGTCAAGTGCATCGAGCAAGTCAACCACACACACACACACACACACACACACACGAACACACATTCATCGTTTATATGCTAGATTGAATGCCGCAACCGCAGTTATACACATATGAAATGTACTGTAAAGTTAAAGTCACAATAAATTTACAAATCAGATATTCTCTTTCGATACAGCGACCTTTTTTCTGATGCTCTTTAATGCATTTCATAATTAAAAGAGATTTAAATTGCTACTTCAGAGTACTATGAATTTTTTTCACTGGAACTTTAGGGCCTAAAATGTAGGAATCACACTTTTTATTTTTATTATACTTCACAATATTATTTATATATTGTATTTTATTGTATTAAAAAAATAGCACGAGAAAAGAATTTCGTAAAAATGTTAGAATTTTAATTGAATGCAATAGTAGTCACATTTTTACCTTTATTTTTGTATTATAATTAATTTTTTTTTTTTTTTTTTTTTTGGAAAAATTATAAAATTGTTTTTTGTAAGAAAAAGAAATTTAAATTCCAAATAAAAATTAAGACACTTATTGCGTTCAAAAGTTTACCTAGAATACATATATTTTTTAGCTTGTATATTTCTAGTATTTTTTTTTATTATTTAAAAAAATTAATAAAAAGTACTTCCAAGTTCTAGCAGTAAAATCGGACTAATTACGCGTAAAATATTTCAGCAAAAAAAAGAAGCAGAATCGATAGAGAATGCCTCATATAATATGTATAAACCGTTTCGTCAAGTGGGAGAACGTCGAGGTCGTTATTGTTACGTTGTATTGTTAATATCCACGACGGAAGTAGCTCTCTTCTCGCTGCTCCACGATTCGAGACGGATAAACACCGTTTACTTATAACACTCACATGTATATGGGGCATTCCACCTGGTTTCGACTTTTGGGTCTGATCCTTGAATCTTCCGATTGGGTCCCCAATTTTTTTATATGATTGACGTAACTCTAAAAAGCAATAATTTTTCAAAAAGAATTTTTTTTACACATTTTTACTTATTTACGATTTTTTTTACACATTTTTGTTGTTGAAAAAAAAAGCCAAAAAATAGAAGGAATCGCCGTCCCACTTTGGCTCGATTACCGAAAACTGTTATTTTCGAAAAAAAAAAGTTTTCTCTGAATTTTTTTAGATTTTTAAAAATGTGTCGTTCTATAATTTGTCTTAAAAAATCAAGAACACGTAACTTTTTTTTTTTTAATTAGTGCTTTTCACAGTAACATCCATCATAAAAAAAATTGCGGAACCAATCGAAAGGATGAAAGCTCCGAATCAGATCAAAACCAGATGGAACGGCCCATATAGACACGTAACTTGGAGCGAGAATGATAAATCGCTCTTCCACACGAATATATATTAGCGCGGTCTTTTCTCAAGAGACTCGGATCAATGTTGTCAGTCGATCGTTGGGATTCAGCGAAAGCCTTGCATCATATCCGAGACTTTTATCCTTGTAATAATCTGATTATCGGATTGGCGATCGATACCAGCATCAGAAATCTTTGTGTATTGTATAGACGACTCTACGACATTGTTGATTGATAGGCTCGTTTATTGAGAAATAAAATATAAATAAATGTTTTCTGTTTTTTTTTTTTTTTAATATCGTGCGCTTTCAGGGATCTCTACCTCTCGTATTGATGTTCGATCTGCCGGAGAACTCGACACCGAGCGTCGACACCGATACCGTTTCACAACTAATGCAGTCACTCGACGTTTTCATCAACGTCAGACACAAGCCAAAGCAGAGCACACTATCGGTGATAATAAAGGGTATCGAGAGAAACGCTAGCAACATTTATGAGGCGAGAAAACGCCTGCTGGGCCTCGACGAGCCGAGGGTACACGCTGAGATACCCGCTACTTATCACATTCCAAACGCTGGCAATGTGTTCCAAGGAAACGGTGCCAATAACGCCGGTCAGTGTTTTGCTCGCAATATATATATATATATATATATATATATATATATGTATAATATATATTATTCTTCTAATCTTCATCGTTAAATTCTTATGTTGCTACATCTCGGCTTCTTCACATTATTATACAATGTTGAAGATGCGACCAGCTGCGGTTACAACTGAAAACAGAGATCGCTTTATTATCCGTAATTTATTTAGCGCTAATTGCTACATTAAAATCGCCCAAATTATCGATTATCGTGTAATTCGAATTATTATTAACGGCGGTATCGGGAAAAAATGTATCTTACAAACAAATTGTACAAAAAATTGGATTTTAGTAGAATTTGAGTAATAATTTTTATATTTCAAAACTTCGTAAATTTTAGTTCCATTTTTTCTTTACTGTATAACTTTGGCTACTAAAATTTGAAAATTGTATAGGAAATAGCAGTTATCGGAGGCTTGTTTTAAAAATTTAATTTCCTTTTATTTTCTTTTTGTTAAAATAACAGGTCACGCCAATATGATGAGCCTGGCGGAGAATTTCTCGAACGTTCTCACGATCAACACCCAAAATCCACCGTTCTGCATGTCGCCAATGTCTCACTCGCCAAATCCGATGGCTTTATCGCCTCATTGGGGTCTCCCAGCATCAATGTTTTCGCCTCTTCCGATCCATCATCCTTATCAATATCAGCACTTAAATCACTTGCTCTCGACACAGCAGATGATGCACGCGAACGCAGCTATGTCGCATCAACATGGTATGGCTGGTCAAAATCTTTTGGGAATTGGACAGATTCAGCAGCACTTGTCAGCGGCGCGAGGTTACAACAACATGAATAATTTAAACACGAGTTCGCACACCGACAACAAGGAAGGCAGTGCTTACTCGTCGTTGAGCAGCGCATCGAGTTCCCTCTCGAGTCCAGCTGTTAGTCCCCGTAATGTCAGTCCCGTGAATCCCACGGAAACTAGTCATAATTTGGATTTTGGAATTATCGACAAGAGCATGCTTTCCGATCTCTCGGTGACTGATCGACGGGCACCCGGATGCGAAAAAAAAACCCTCGAAATGGCCGCCCAGAAGAATCTCACGCCCTTCGATTATGAACAGAAGAAAATGTTGGCTGCCAAGGTCATTCAGAACAAACCTAAACCTACGGACTTTCGAGTACCAACCTCGGCTTGGTCTGGATATGGTCTCAGTCAAACTATGCCCGGTTTCACAGAAGCCTCGGAGCCGGAAAAGGTGAAATGCAGTTTTAAGGACGAAAACGGAAAATTTATTTTTATTTACGACAAAATAACGAGATAAAAAAAATGTTTAATTAAAATTGAAAACTTTGCCGCACATTGCTTCCGCATTAAATTTCATTTTTTCGGGGGTTCCTCTTTGAGGTAGACAAAATTGAAATTTATTACGAAAGCAATGTGCAAAATTCTACGTCGGATTATTTTTTTTTATTTCCAAGAAAACTTAATTCTTCAAATTATAAAAAAAAAAATTATTCATTCAAATTATGCAATAAAAAAAAAAAATTCAAATTGCAGCAAGCGCTGGATTCTTCCGAATTGTGGGACGACCCCATGACCCCGATCTACTTCAAACCGATGGATTTCGGCCTTAAAAAAGAGAGCCTAGGCTCGATCGGCATGACATCGAATTACCTGGAGCACACGCCGTCCTCGGAAATCGAAAAGATCGTATCGGAAAATTACACCGAACTCGCTACAATGTTAACGAGCGTTAAACTCGAGAAGTACATACGTAAGTACAATATTCGCCTGCGATATTTTACTCTATTCCACGCTAAATTCATCTAATTTTGCATTCACACAACGCTTTTATTTTTCTATGCTTTTTCTATCATTATCGCTATTCACAAAATCACGCTCTACGCCTCTCCGCAAAAATTATATTCATCTGGGTTTTGTAACTGCGACAATCACATCAGGCTTGTTCACTGCTCATGAGGTCGACTTGGCGACATTTCCCACACTTACGGAAAAGGATCTGTGCGAAATTGGCATTACCGCTTGGGGCGCGAGGCGCAAAATGCTTCTCTTGATATCCGGTACGTAACACTCGTGTCCTGCTCTCAATGTATTTTTCTGCTCTTTCTCTTCTTCTTTTTTTCATTTATCATTTAATTTTTTAATTTTTTATGAATCATGAAACATTCACGGAATTGCTTGGATGAACATTCTATTTAATAATAATCGATCAATTTAATAATTCCATTTTAATGATCACTTTTAAATTAATGCACTAATTATTCATGCAACGTGTCCGAGAAGAAAAAATCTTTATTCTGTTTCACTGCTGGATTGTAAATTGAAAATGCTTGCTCATTATATTGTGTCTTAACTCTGCGCTGTTTCGTATTATATGCAACAACGTCCAACAGCTATTATTTCACTAATATCGAAAGACGTGAATAATGTATGCAGCTTCCTTTAAAAAAAAAAAAAAGTTTGCAATTTATATGTCAATTCCATCACATTTTTTGTCTACCTTATTGTGAAAAAAAAATTTGATGATAAATAATGCAGTAACTATTTATTGGTAATAACTTTATTTTCGTTTCGTGACTGGTGGTTTGTTTTATTGCTGCGGTTATACATTGAAAAAAAGCTCATACATAACATTGCGTTTTGACTTACGTCGCGGCAAAAGAAGTATCTGTAAACCGTTTTTACAATGCAAGAATATAAATTACAAATGCTCGTTGATTGTAGTGCCGATCTATATTATATGCAGAATTGAGTCGAAAAGTCACGTGCTCATTTTTTGTAAGCTTTTTTTAAAAATGAGGCGAACCAAAAAAATGTCGAATTTTTTTTTCTTTTTTATTTTTTTTTTAATTTGATAATTTATTTCCCATGAATTTCGAAGAAGAAAAAAATACCGTTTGAACAACCATCAGCGAAACCTAATTTACAATCTTTTTATTTTACTTTTTTCTCTTCTAGAAATGAAAAAACATTTGAGTCCATTCTCGGGAAGCGCGGCGCCAGGTGCCGAGCGCAAGGCTAACACGAATCAGACACCAACGGCATCGCCGATGGCGCCAACGGGCAACATTAGCGATCGCACATGGTGAGAGAAAACGACAGGAAGAAAACATCCGTCGCCGCCCCTCGTCGTCGTCGTCGTCGTCGTCGTCGTCGTCGTCGTCGATCGAGATTCGCGAGTGAGACAGAAACAGCGTGTGAACCCGACGAGGGACGCGAGGTAGTTAAAACCGGGGCCGCGAGACCGAAGCGGGAGAACGCCGTTTGGACAAGAGAGGATAATATTGCATGCTTAATTTCTTACGTTAACGGAGTCGGTGAATACGCACACCGGCCCATCCCCAAATGATTATTTTCGTATTCCCGCCCCCTCGCCAAAACGGCGTATGCCACATTTTAATTTTTTTTTTTTCTTTTTTTTTTCTCGCTTCACACTCTCTCGTCCTCGATGCTCGAGTCCCGGGCTCTCACGTCCCTCGTCCATTGATTAGATAACTACGATTTTTTTTTCGGTTTCCCGCCCGCCGACAAAACCAAAAGAATTTTTTTTTTTATGTTTTTTTTTTTCTTTCAATTTTCGCTCAGTCGAGTGGTCGGTTTGGACGCGGAAATCAACACACACACACACACAAACATATCGGAACTCGTCAGAAGCAAAACGAGCTGCCACGAATATAATGTTTAGTCGTGCTATTGGCGCGATTAAATTAAAAAAAAAAAAAAAAAAAGAATATAGGAAAATCGAGTTAGAGGTGCAGTGAATCAGTTATACGAAGCTATGATAGGTGTTTGATCGACCGGTGGATGTCGTGTTTTGTCTGTGATTATACATAACGATGCTGATAATGACGATGACGCATTTTTTTTTTTCCTTTTTTTTTGGATTGTCATCGATTAATATTAAAATATTTACTACGATTATTATTGCTAATAATAACTCCGCGCCGTCGCGGGGAATCTAGAGACTACGGTAAACGTGTATTTACGATTATGCTAGAAGTGAAAATGAAGAAAAAGAGAGAGAGAGAGATATATATATATATGTGTATAGAGAGTTTGTAAAGGAACTCGCGAGAGAATGAGCGATTTTGTCGTCTCTCGCGCGTATATATTATTTAAAAAATCAACAACCACAAAAGAAAAAAGAGCAAATTTATATATCTGCATGAGAACGCGAATTACGAAGCATCGGACGTGCATCTAGCGGACTCTAGCAATCAACAATTAGCGCAAGAGAGAGAGAGAGCGAAGATATATTTAATTGAGACTAAGCTCGAAAGCGCCGGCGCGCCGTTCCAGAATATCTATTTATAAATTATAAATACAATATATTATATTTATATATATATATGATTATCTTTAAACGAGATAACTATATCATTTGGCTGATAGAGGGATCCCGAATCACGCGTTGACGACCATAACATAGCGATTGAGATTTGAATAATTTAATTATTTTTCTATATTTTTTTTTTGTTTGTAAAACTAAATGATCGAGTGAATTAATATAATTAAAATGCTACGAATAAATATATATACACACACACACACACTGGTGAAGGATCCAGCGAATTAATGACGCCGCGAGCACGCTGTAAGCGCATTCGAGTTTTAATATTTAAGATAATAACGATTAAAGTATTTATTATATATTTCAATTTTCACGGAGTACGCTTGTATGCACGGTCGCTGCTTACGCGATCGCGAAATGGACATTTATTTAAGCAGAAAATAAGAAGAGAAAAAGATGCAATGAATTTATCCCTTTGTCGCGAAATTAAAAAAAAAATAAGGCTGTACAAAGGCGCGGCTCTGTGACGGATCAATCGTCGGTACACGCGATTAAAGTATATCTGTATCACTCGCAACGTAACACCGAACTCTGGTCACACTCGAAGACAAAAAAAAATACAAAATTTGTGTGTTTCTCCGCATGAAACCCCCCATTTACCGTTGCTACGATCTTCTTTTTTGCCGATTTTTTTTTTTTGCTTTTACGGCAAGCAACGCACACTCACAACCAAACCAAGCACGCGCCTAATTAATAATTGCGGATATAAACAGAAGTGCGAAGGGAAAGGAAAAAAAAAAAAGAAAGAGAAGCGCCTCCTCTGCAAAATTAAATTTTTTACGAAAGTAAGATGTATCTGTAATTTATATATACACATACGATATACATACAGATTTTCATATTTCCATCGTTATAAATTATTACGATTTTTATAGTCTTTTTTTTTTTCTTTTCTTTTTTTTTTGTTTCGCGCATCTTTCACATCAACCAAAGAATGCCGTTAGGTAATGAGCTCCGGCTCACGTACGCGCCTCTCAAAGTGACCCCTGCAGCGCACTGGCGAACGACGCAAAAAGTCATGATTGTGACCCCCCCCTCAAAAAATGAATTTCATCCAAAGGTCGCTTGATCTACTCTTTTCTTTTTTTTTTTTTTTTTTTTTTGATCGGTCGAGAATAGCGTCGCGGACATTGATTTTCAGTAGCGTCTGTTTCGGAAAGAAAAACACGGAAACGCGAAAATCGGGAAGGCAATTTGCATATCACGAAAAGCTTAACCGCGTGGAAATTGCCCAGCGAACGATTTTTACCGCTGATATAGTTTGTTGACTAAACTCGAGAAGTTTTTAAAGCCCGTATATAAATTATTTAGTGTCCTTATTGATACAGAGTCGAGAGAGTATATATATATATACAAGAAATGATTTATAAATAATATATTATAATATAAAATGATAATAATATTTACTATTAAAAGAAGGATGTAGTGCGCGATTGTGAGAGAAAAAACAAACAGACAAACAAACAAAAAATTAAGAGTATGTGAAGAGCGATTGAGAGAGAGTGTGATCCGTGTGATTATCGTCCGAAGCTATATACAATTTTCGTTTTCTTTTTTTTTTTTTTTTTTTTTTTACGCATCTCTATGTTGGCTAAAAGAAAAGAAAGGAAAATCCTGTAGACACGAGAGAATTCTTTGTTTGGAGTCTAGAGTAATTTATAATGTAAAACTGATTCGTCGACACGATTGTAAGCGACTGAGGAGTCGATTTCGGGTAACAACGTGACGTGTCTCGGTTAAAATCTCTCTCTTTCTCTCTCCGATATACGTAAAAAAAAAAAAAACAAAAAAACACTCTGTTAATGAAAAATATCGTTTGATATTGGAATAGAAAAAGAAAGCCTCGATGTTCCTAATTGCAACGTACGTTAAACGGCAGACTGTTAGATCAAATAGATATTTATGTATTTACAGTCCGTTACGGTTAAAAAAAAGGACGTTAAAAACAAAAATGTTAATTATGAGAGAGATATACGATTTAGCCTCGAGTCAAAGGCCCACCTTCACCGTGCGAGCCTCATTTAGAGTCCAAAGAACCTTTTTTTTTTTTTTACTTCAGAGAGAGAGAGAAAAAAAGAAAAATCTTCTACCTCGTTCCCACACCGACTCCTTCGTCGTTGTCCTTGTCCAATCGATTCCCTGATCCTCCTCTCACTATACTTCTCATCCTTCCTTCATTACACCTGTGACATTTTTCGCATTACGATTACATTTAACAATAACATCAAAAATCGAAGAAAAAAAAAAAGAAAAAAGAACAAGTTGAAAGAAAGCGAATAACATGACATACATCGATCTCTCTAAACAGTGGAAGAAAAAAAAATCGCGTAAAGAAGTTATATAGAAATAGACTGTGCAGTTGTGTTTCCTCGTCGAATCATCATTTTTGTTGTTGTTATTATTATTATTAGTAACGCGATTAGCTCTTGATTCGATACTAAAACGGTGACTTGGCGATTCGTGATACGATACCATTGCGATAACTCTCTGCGCGCGTGCGAATTTTTAATTCCGAATTCTCGAAGAAAAACAGAACGCAAAAAAGTAAATAGAATGGTTTATCAATTTTGTAACGCGGAAACACGATTATATTGAAACTGCTGTGAAAAAAAAAGAAAAAAAAAAAGAAATGGAAAAACTTATTAGCCATGCTAGAGAGAGTATTTAACGGTGCGTGAATATTTTTTTTCGCGCAACGCGACATAGTGTCGCCACAGACACTGCCAGGCTCAGACCGGACGTGCTTCTCCGGAGCATGAAAGCCAATGTGTACTATAAACTACTTTCCAACTTAGTACAACCTACTGTGCTCGACATTGTAAATGTTAGGAATCTTCACGATGGTACGAGAGAGAGAGAGAGAGAGGGAGAGAAAGAGAGAGAGAGAGAGAGGGAGAGAAAGAGAGAGAGAGAGAGTGCAGCGTGCGATAACTGACGGAAGCAAAGAGCCTCCAAGAGACCTGTAAAACAGTCTTGCATTAGCACGTTAAAAATGCAAATACTCTTTTCAAGGATTGACAATATTTGAAAAAAAAATATTTAAACAAAGAAAAAAGCGTTTCGAATAACTTTGAGTAATTTAGAGCGATAGAAATTATTTATTTTTCCTGCAAGAAAGATAACTAAGTCGCGCTAAAATTAATTTTTCGAAAAAAAAAATGTCGTTATCTCGCGTTTTCAAGGAAAATTTTCACAGCTCATTCGAATAGCGTTCTAAGTTAATATTTTATTCGAATATTGTTGATCCTCGATCTGTGTATCTGAAACACAAATCTTTTTTTTTTCTCTATCTCTTTCGTACTTTCGAGCAACAACCGAGAAGATTCCCTCGCGAATTTGCTAATTGTACAAGATAAAACAATGTGCGCGATGTAGAACGAATACTTGTTATCAGATCGAACACGTCGTGACTTATCGAAACGTTCTTATTTTTTATTTTTTTTTTTTTTCTACGTTTCTCGATAGGTCAAGGCGCTAAGTTCTGTTCTATATAGGCCCTTGGTTTTATTGCATATTACGAGATATATATATATATATATATATATATATCTGTATATTATTCCCTCAACATCGGCCGATTATGTGTCCTCATGTGTCAAAAATCGAAGTACCTTTGCTCTAATAATCGAAGCGAAAAAAAGAAAATGTGAACACTCGAGGATTTCGAACGTCCTCGATGCGCGACGAGCGATCGCCTATTGGCAATAATAATAACAAAGCCCGCGCGCCTCTTTCCCCGTTTTTTGCTCGTGATCGACATCATTTATTTAAACTGTAATATAAATCGAAAAAAAAAAACAAAAAACAAGAAACACACATACAACACACACATTCCAAGAAGCCTAACTTAAAGAAATTTATATAGAAATAGCAAAATAGGGTAACGCGCGTAAATGAGGAGGCGACGATATGAAAATGTGTATGCTAATTTAAATGTACTCGAGTGTCTTGTGTTTAGGGATTAATTGAGATGAAACGATGATTAATATTATTATTATTATTATTATTATTATTATTATTATTATTATTATTGCTGTTATGATAATAGTGGGTCGTGCTCGCCCACCGATCACATCCAAAACCGCTGATTAATAGATAAATTAATGAATATAATATATTATTATTGTGTTATATAGTTATGCCTACAATGAGGGGAGAAAAAAGAAAAAAAAAAAAATGAAACGTGTTTTTTATATCGATAGTGCAGCATGATATTTTTATATGATATTTCTACTAAGTATTTTGATAAGAAACGAATACACAAACACATACATTAATAATTAATGCGATTATTGTATTTCTTTTTTTTGAGGCGCATGAAAATCCCCTGGTTTGTGCCTAAAATGGTGGAAATGTTTGAAATTCGTGAGAAAAAAATAATAATAAAAAAGGAAAGGAATTTTTGTAGTATAACGCGAGCCGGACTTTTATTCGATTGTGCCTTGTTTTTGTACATCCTCGCGCACTTTATTTGGGGAATGATTTTTTTTTAAAACAAGACATCTATTAAAACCCAGCTTTTTTTATTATTCACAAACTTAAAAAATCGTATTTACACCGTTAACACGTAATTTATTAACAGAATATATTATTTTAACGTAATACCCTGAGATCCATTTGTGCTTTTTCTTTGGAGCAATTATACCGAAATTAATAATGGAGAAAAAAAAACAAAATACCATTGAATTATTTTTTTTATTAAAGCAATGTTTTAATGCAATGAAGGGAATTAAATTGTTGACGAATAATCAATAATACGAAAAATATTCATCGTACTATTGAACAAACGTAGATTTTTAATCACTCAACAAATCGGAAAATAATTTATCGTAAAAACTTTCATTAATATTTTTCAAAAATATTTTATAATCAGTTGGAAAATTTACTTTTCAATTTTTAATACAAATTTTTTGTGTATTAAAAATGTGAGTTACGCTATTTATGAAAAATTTTTCAAAACTTTTTGATGAAAATTTAAGATATTTTTTTAAATCTACTGATAAAAGTAATAAAAAATCATTTTAGAACCGGAATAAAGAATTTTTCTAATTTCAATCTACAAATAAATTTCAAATTACATTCATCGGTGAAATTAAAAAAAAAAAAAAATCGTTTTCTTGATTTCTCTTCAACAGTACAAAAATTCAATGGTATTTTATCGTTTGCAATAAGACACGCGATTTTCACGATTCTTCGTCGACAATCGTCAGAGCTCCTTGTGAAGAAATTGGCGCATAAATTTTGATATTATCGGCGTGCAATTCCGTGCCGCAAGCGAGACACTGGAAGCTCTTCATAGCTGTGAAATGTGCGTTTATGCAGTAATAACAGTAGACGTGCTCGCAATCAGCGTGCCTCGGTAAAATCGGCGATTCGTTGCAGTAAGGACATCGCGTATGAAGATTCATCGTCGGACGTGGAATTCGCGTTTTTTTGTCGCGCGTTCTTTTGCTCCAAAATCGTACAAGCGCTTGTTTGAGATAATGAAAATTGATCATCGGCAAGCCTAGACTGAAGAGCTCCATCAAACCGTGCCAGAGAAGCTCTCTTGTCATGTAAGAATAGCCAATCTGTCGGGGTTTGTGTTTTGTCGCTGTTTCGCTGGAAACGCCCAAAAGTCTCTCGACGATATTGGGCTGCCTGCCGCGATGCAAAAATACTAATAAATTAAAGAAACTCAGTAAATTAATAATATTAGCGGTTGTCTCGATGTAAGAACGAATTTTAGCATTTCTCTCGGAGCTCACGACTCGTCTTCTGTCTGCAAATTTATCTTGAATGTAGCGTGGCACAACAGTGAGAATGAGAAATAAAACAGCTTTACGTCTGTTTAAATTCCCGTAATTAAGGTCGAGTAATCGTTGTCCAAATGTTGCTCTGCTGCTACCCAGAGAGAAGCACCATATTACAAATTTGAGAAAAGCATCAATCTCAGGCTGCCACTGCTCCACTTTCTCCTGAGGACAGAGTTTCGTTACTTCTTGTGTTTGACTCTTGAGAATCTTGTAGATCTCTACGTCCAACTGAGCTGCGTCGATCTGATTTATACGAGATACGTACGGCTTCTCGGGCATGATTTTTTTTTTTTTCTGATGAAAATTACATGAAACATAAAATAAAAGATTAAATAAATACAGTGTACTTTGTATTTGAGACATTTTTCTACCAACTCGAACAGTTTTGTTTTTTTTTATCCTCAGATCGGTTTTTAAAGGTACTCTTTGTGATTTTATTTCAGATTTCTTTTTTTCACTCGTTTTAAAGGGGGCGTTTTTTTTTTCCTTAAAATCTGTACATTGTGAAAAATTGAGATCGGTTGGGAAAAATGTAAAACAAAAAAGTTATATTTTTCCATTAACTATTTTTTTTTGTGATATCAAAAAGGCTATTTTCAGCTACAAAAAAAAATGTAACATATTTCTTTTCTTTAGATTCTTTGCATAAACATTTTATCAATAATATAATCATTTTTTTCATTTTTCTGAAGCCTTTTTTATTGATTTTATTGATTGAGACGTATAATGTTTAACCTTTTAACAGAAAATTATTCGATGTTTATGTTTTTATTACGTAAATGACGAGCACCTGTTTTAATTCGTCTTCCTGACGTTAGATACGATTAATCGAGTCCATCTCGCGAACACAAGAAAAGTTCATTCGTATAAAATTGTGTTGTTTTTTTTAAATTTTCGTGTGTTCAAGCTTTTCACTCGTGCGACAAACGTGCGGAAACACCTGACATTTTGTTTTAAAAAAAAATACAACCGCTGTCATGTTTCGGATAATTATACAAAATCATTGTCCACTTAATGCAAAATTCACGTACAGGAAATTGTCTATAGCCTCATTTCGTGATTAAATATTCGGAGGGTAAAGTTCGTAGAATTCAAAACGAAATTTGTGTGGTTATAACACGTCTTTTCTCCGGTGTAAATAATGGATAAATGGATTGGAAAAAAAATGTAACTTTGCTCTGTGTGTGTTAGGCTTTCGGGTTTCGCCGATAGAGAGCGCGAGTGTCAGTTGGCGCGATTTTCCGATGATGATTAAACTGCAATTCTCGGAAATCCAAAATCTACTCTCAAAACACACTCCAAAATGTTTCTTAACTCTGATTCCAAAATCTCTCAAATTCAAGTACTTTAATATATAAAAAATATATATATAAAATTAATGGAGATAAAAACTGCTAGAATTGGATTTGAAAACGAAACTCTCAGCAAGCACATAAATAGCGACTAACCAGAGATATGTAATGATTTCATTACTTTCGAATAATTTTTAAAAAAAATTCTATTACAGTATAAATGACCTATATAAAAGTAGATCAATCATAACAAAGCATACAATTCATAACAATTTATTACATCGAGACTACAGAGATACAATACATAAAATAAGACACAAGAATATGACACTTATTCTAAAAAACAATTGTCATCCAATTATTTAACGGAATAAATTGGCAAATTGCGAAAGTAACGAGTGAATTACAACTCTACACGTTTTAAACGTTGCAAGCAGGCTGCCAATCTCTAAAATACAAGATAATCCCCAGCCGCGTTTCTCGAAAAATCTAGGAAATTTCATTGGTCGTATCGAAAGAAGGCTGCGCGCGCAACATGTTCAGCGCACGGTGCTCACCGCGCTGCTGCTGCTGCTCGCGGCGCCTGGTTGCTCGTCGTCGGTGAATGACGTCATCAAATGTTGGTGCAAGTGGGTTTCGTTCGGTGTCCCTTCAAAGTTTCTCGATCATGTTTTCGTGATAAACGTTGACGTTTCCCCGGTGCGTGTTAAACTGGCGTTTTTTCCCCTCCCCCCCAAAGTGTCACATTTGCTTTTAACACGAGAATCATCGTCGATATTAATCGCGAACGCAATTAAAGACAAGTTTGTTACAAAAGTGTTTAGACAGGGTTCGCTCTCTCTTTTGTTTTTTTGTTGTTGCTTTAATTTCGTCGTTTGTGTGCGTTTTAACAGGAGGAGTGTTTGACGTGACAGCCGTGACGATCCACGAGTGAGTAGAAATTTAATTATATAATGCCGTTATTTTTTATTTTCCCCTTTTTTTTTGCGTCAAGGAAAATTGAGCGAGCGAATCGATAGCCCCCCTCCCCCCCCTCTCCTCGAGTTGACAGGTTAACCTCTAATTTTTCACGACATCTCGGAGCCACATTTTTTTTTGTGTCGCTTCGATCGACTCTCTTTGACTTTATCTGTCTGCTCTTCAACTGGAGAGACATTTCATTGATTTCGTCGGCATCGGATTAACGAAAACGTGTGTGTGATGTCGATTATGATAATGATAATTCGGTATTTTTATAATCATGTGATTTGTTTATTCGCCCTTTTTTCGGGTTTCTTTTCATATTTGTGACAATGATTAGTCGTAAAGAGTTTGATGAATTTTAGGAGTGTGTGTGGTTCGTAAATAAAACATAAAAGAGTCGAGTAAACCGAAAATTTATGAAAATTTAGCAACGTGCTCTCGTGTGCGATGACGATAATAACGACAGAAGTCGCATTTGCGGCTTCAACGATCAGTTGCCAACGATATTTTCACGAATTTCTATTTTTTATACTTTTACCTCTACTTGAAGTGCAAAACGGTTGTTTTTTTTTTTTTTTTTTTTTTTTCGAGATATCTCGCTGAGGTGACGTTCGAAATAACGGTTTTTTCGTGACCTTGTCGTTTGTCTCTTTCGCACAATCGTTCGTCGAGACAATGTTTAGTTTTTATCAAAGCAGGAAACGCGTCGAATTTGCACGAATTTTACGATTCTTATATATAGGATCCTTAAATTTTCTTGTATTAGGAATAGAGTTTTTTTGCGAGATATTTTCATAAAATGGAACGTTCTAACCAACGAATTTTTAGTGACCTTTATCTTTCGTCTCTTTCGCACAGTCGCTCGTCGAGAGAATTGTTATTTTTATCCAATGAGGGAAACAATTTTCAACGGATAATTTACATAAATTTCCATGACTTTATCTGATCCTTCTGAGTGAGTCTCATTGTTAATAAGCCAAAAAAAAAGTTTTTTCTTGCGATATATCGCAAAAGTCTCGACTAATCGAATTGTCAGTGCTACACCTTTGCAGTGTTAATTGTACACTCGCTTTCGTTACGAGATATTTTTTTCGAGAGGCCGGAAACGCTTTTTCTGCGATAATTGATGACCCTAGCAGTAACCGTTTAACCCCTTAAACCACGTTTAGACGTACGTGGGTGGTTTTAAGTGTGCTTCGTGAGGCCGAGTGGAAGAAAAAGGAACGAGAAAAAAGAAAAAGAAAAGGAAAAAACAAGTCCCCCAACGAAAACAAAAATACTGGAAATACATATACGAGAGAGAGAGTGAAACAATTGGATTTACATTATCGACGCGAATCGGCTAAAACTTTGACGGCGTTGTCGACGTTGTCGTCGTCGCGAGGGCGACTCACCCTCTTTGGCACCGACCTCAATTTACGAGTCGGCGCTCCGTTCACGTGGAAGACTCTCATCGCCTTTCTCTCTCCCTCTCTCTCTCTCGTTCTTTCTCTCTTGCACTCACAACCGCTCTACAAGCCTCGTGCACTCTACACACCCTCTGCAACCCCGCGCGTTTCATGCCTATGACGTTCTACTTATTTAGCTGCATAACCAAACTCTTCGACCTAAGGATAGTAAAATAGTAACACAATATTCATCGTTCGATATAAATGAGAAATTATCGCGTCGCATTGTCACACAGCAACATAGCCATTAAACATGTAAACAATGTATGGGGCGTTCCATGACATGTCGATCAAGGTCTCGCTGTCGTGTCTTAGATTTGCCAAATTATTTTTTATATTGAAGTATATGGGACATTCCATGCCAATTCGATATGGCTAAAATACTTCATTTTTTTTTCTTTCGAGTATGTTATAAAGTTACTCGAAAAAATAACCAAAAATTTTTGCCAGATTTTTTTGAGAAAAAAAAAAAAATTGCTAACGGTAATTATTATTCGATACGGTGAAATTTTGAATTTTAAAATTTTAAAATTTTGGAATATTGAAATATTGAAATCTTAAAATTTGAAATTAAAAAATTTACAACATAAATTTCTTGATAAAAAAGCAAATTTTTTTCAATGTTTATTTTTTTTTAAAGGAGCCTTCAAGAAATTAAAAAAAGTCTAAAAAAAAAAAATGTTAGGCCTTTGAAATTTATTAAAGTTTCCATTGGAACCACTGAACCTGATTTTTAGAATTTTTCTTTTTTTTTTGGTTGACTGAATTGATATGGAATGCCTCATATGTAAATTTAATATCCTTGATCAATTAATACTATCAAATTTCGAGGCTCATCCAGGTGGGGCGCCAAATGTCTCTTCTGTCGAACCGGAACGCGCGTGCATAACGCACGGCATTATTTGCGCGCCATGCAGCATATTTCCGCGAAACAAT